>CM060863.1:1739292-1948384 GCA_030737845.1 Acorus calamus | reverse complement strand
TGACAAGAAATGAAGTGGATTTTTCAAAGAAAATACCCAATATTTTTAGACATTTGGGAGAACACTATCTGGCTCATCAAGGATTGGGCTAATTTTTTGTGTGACGATTCAGTCGGTGAGTCTGGAAAATGACAGATTGCTGATCAATGAGTATTCCAGATTCTGATTGTGTTTGCTTCCTAATTCTGTTTTGTTGGCTGATTTGGTTTATTTTGGATCTGGTTGTTTTCCTCAGTTATGTAAGTTTCCGTTTTCTCCCCCTCCACTAGGCCATCAGACAGTTAAAGCCACATCTACTATTCTATGTTACCTAAAGCTGCCCCCCATTTTATTTAATAAATAAATTTTGATGGTGGGGTGAACATAGCTGCTCCATGTGACAAGATCATCTAGCTTCTGTTCTTTATTTGCTAAATGCAAATGTTTTCTGACGATAATTTCTTCATATATAATTAGTGTTTGTGTGAGTTAATTTAAAAGCATACCAGTACTTCATTCTTTGATGAAGAGTTATTCTTATGACATAGTTCGTCTTTCATCAATATAACCTTCTGATCAACAAAATGAATCATGAATTTGTTGGGATAAACAGCAAAAGAAATGTTGTTAAGACCTCATTCTTGAATTATCGACTCTGTCCATTAACAGAGAGAAAAAAGCACGGATCTCTTTCATTCCTACTGGTACAGTCAGAATTTCCTTGTTCAGTCCTCAGCAAATAAAGGTTGCAGTGAATTGAGTAAGAGCCACCTTCATAAAGGCACACTAACTAGTAGCCTTTGGAGTTGAAATAATATATCCAAACTGTAAAGATGATTTGCAGCCTCCTCCCTCCCTCCGCTGACTTCTCTTTCACCCCAGGGTTTCAAGTCCTCTAAGCTGAACTGACGAGAACTGTGAAATTGGGAGGAATGGGCTCAAACACTAAGAGGAAAGTAGGGAAATTATAGAAAGGACACAACTTGAAATTGACTGATATTTATTCGGATGTGCAAAAGTTAACATGCATTTTTTAAATTATACTTTTCTCCTTAGTCCTCAGCAATAAATTCTCCACAACATATTGACGATGCAACCAAAATGCATTTACCTTAAATAGATACAGATAGGTTTCCTCTACCAACTAAAATGCAGTCAAGCACCTTTTTTATACAATCTTTCAGTGGCAAAAAGCATGTGGATGCCCATAGGAGCGCTATAGAAGCCGATATTTTTCATAAAAATCGTTAAAATGCATAGAGTCGCATATGTTACCTTTCTCTTTTTCATAACGACTTTCAATGTGTCCTCAAGTTGCCTTTTCTTGTGCTTCCTTGCTTTGTCCAGAGCACCATCTGCTCCTGTAATAAAAAATATATGCATCATTAATCACAATGAACAAGTGCTCTGGTAACATGACTGTTATGACATTGTGCACCTCTTTTTTTTTTTTTTTTGCCTTGTCAACTCACAGAGATAGGGCACAGCTGGACCTTTTTTTTTCAGCAGCAAAGATATTATTTCATATATTGTACAGACTTGGATACAACCACATGATCATTTATATGCTATGATATATGAATAATATAGGCACACCCAGTCAACTACATGCCTTATAAGAAAAGGCATAAATATATTTTAAAGAAAATAAATTTGAAGGAAATTTGACCACATACTCATCATTTCCAACTTATCAATCTGTTCCTTGATGCTTTCGGGATCTTTCTTCAATATCCCAACCTCCCTCACCTTCTTCCTTTCTTTCTTGTTCTGTTACAATAGCATGTTCAAGTAAGCAATTCTGTAAAATAAAGCTCAACACTGACCATACATCGATGGCTAAGGTGAGAAATAACAGAAGACAGACAAATCTAATCTGCTGAAACTAATTCAATGTGACCCACACTGGATGCATATTGAAGGGAAGTTCGGATCATGAAGAACAAGAAAAGAACAAATCAGCAGCAATATAATGTTTGGCTGATAGATAGAAACAATTATGAGACAATGATAAACAAAATCAGAAAATATAAAAAATAATTAAACATGTTCCGAATGAAACAACAATAGCTGCATTAATCCAAATAAAAGATTCTTTACAGAAATGATATTTGACTAGGAATGGTTGACACTGAAGAATTACAAAATGAATGTTGGCTAATCTGTATGAGAAAAACAGGACTGAGATTGTATGCCATGGTTGCATGAGCAACCGCCTAAGCAGTTAGACAGGTTTGCAAAGCTAGGCAGGACGATCAGCTAGATATGTTGTTAAACGGGCACGACTAGGCCTTGCCTGGGCCACATGGGTGACAATATGGGCTTTGGGTGGGTGCCTAATGGGATCGATACTTTATCTCTCTTTATAAAATGGACGACCAGAATATCACAACTAGACCTAATATCAAGAAAAACATAAAAATATCTCTAAATAACTAATCCAATCATGCATACCTCGCTTTCCCCCTCCCTGCCTCTCTCCAACTTCTTCTTCTTCTTCCGCTTCTTCCTTCCCTCACACCCTCCCTGTCCCTCTGTGTGTGTACTGATTTTTTTAATCCTTTTAAATATCTCACTTCACTCTTTCTCCTTGTCTTTCTCTGCTGGGTCTTATATTAATTTTAAGTTTCTATCCATTTATAGAATATAATTTATATTAGATGTTGTTTTCAATGTGTCATACAAATTTATAGTTCAAAAACTAGTTCATATTAATACCTTTTTATCATAGTTTCTATCTGTACTTCTATATATCATTCCATTAGTTTAAAAATTATAATTTTATTCATATGTTAATTAAGGATGCCTATACATGCGTAAGTGGACTCAGGCAACTAGGCACCTGGATTCCTAGGCAACTATGGTATATGAGCACAATGTTGAGTGATGACAAACTCAAACATCAAGGTAATAGGCTGTGTTCAATGCTATCCAACAGAATAGAAATGAAATATAAATATAAGAGGATGAATATCTTTACTGTAACTCACATTCAGTTGATTATTCATCACCAACATGTCCAATTTCACATAATAGATAAACTAATTGGAAATGATGTCGCATAGTTCCACTGTTATTTAAAACACTATATTTTCTCTCTTCCCCATTTTCCTCTATTTTCTTCTAATCCACATCTTGGATATGATAATTCAGAAGTTCTTCCCTCTATCAGAATTAATACCCTGTTGAAAACTGAAGCTATTATTAGAGTGCTATCATCATACTTCTCTATTTACACTGTTGGATCTCTGCTTAGTTTCTTCACACATTCCAGTGAATTATTCATTCTTGAAGTGAAATGTTCAACAAAAAATATGGGAAGCATAACATGAAATAAATTGGTTCAAAATTCCAAAGCGAACAGAAAGTTAAACAGAGAAACACTTTTCATATTTTCTATAATAACCTAAAGGCCCTCTTCTCTTAGTCAATCGATGACCTGAATTAAAGGGAAATGCTGCGTAATCACCACAAAGTGGCAACCAAACATCTATTTGTTCTAAAACCCGCACAACCCAACACAAAATGACTTATTCATCGGATTTCCTAGCTTTTCAAAATCTGCCACAAACCAAAACCCTAATTTCCTTCAAAAATCCGTTTGTTCATCCAGAAATCAAAGAAATCCAAAGCTCAAGAGTTACTCGAACATTATCAGATCAAATTCATGTTACCCCAACCAGTGAAAAGTTTTCAAAACCCTAAATTACATAAAATTTATCTAAATAAAAACCAAAACGAAGGAATTTGAAAGTCAATAATACATTCACTTAGGGCAGACGGAGATTCATCGTCGATGTAAGAAATATTTACCCTTTTCAACTCCTTCTTCCGGAGTTCCTTCCGATAAGCATCGGTAGGGTTCATCACCTTCCCTCCTTTCGTCGTCTTCATCTTCGCTGAACTTGTCTATTCAATCCTCTCTCACTCAACAAAAGCTTGGTTTGCTTAGATGAGCCCCAAATCGAAACAACATATATAAGAGCAATGGTTAGTTGTTATGCAGAACTTCTTATCATATAACATGTAACTGCGCAAATAAAACAACTGAAACGAGGGAGGGTTGTGAACAGCGTGGGCTGGGCCGGTTTGACCCGTTCAAGAGTAAGTCCCTTTTATTAATAAGCTTCTCACAATTTCATAATTTAATTTATAAACTCCTTGTATATTAATCTTGTATTCAAACAATTAGTAAGCCTCTCACATTAAACCTTAAATCTCATATCAAACTCAAACTCTCACCCTTCGAGGCTTCTTCCCCATAAACTCTCTCTCACTCATTCGACTCCCCACATATCCCTTGCCGCACGGCTCTCGCATCACGACCCTCATCGCCCAACCCTAGTTTGTTTGATCTTTCAAATATGGTCTCTAAATTGCACACTATATAACCCTTTCTTAAGATCAATCGGAGCTCTCACACGAATTTGGCTAGCAAAAGAAAATCAATTGAGATTGATTTTTCTTGAAAAATTACAATCAACAATCGCAAACACCCAAACAAACAAGAAAATTAGGATTTTTGATTAACTAAAAGAATCTGTATAGATCTGAATCCAGCTCTATCTTAAAAACATTAAATTAAAAATAATCAAGGAAGAGTAGATGAATTGATGAGAACATAAAAAAAACAATAGGGTTTGAGGAATCAAAACAGAGACAAAGTGCATGGGCCAGTCTAGCCCCACCCACCGATTTTCTTACCCCACCAATCAATAAAATAAATAAAAAAACCGGTGTTTTGCTATCCCCACCGATCCGACCAGTTCGACCGGATTTGGTCGTCATTTCAGGTTTCGCGATCGGATTTGGTCGCCATTTCAGATTTCGCGCGATCGAATCTGGTCGAACAGGATTTGTAATAAAGTTTATAATTTTTTTTCTTGAAAACATAATCTCACGACGTGTATCCTCCTTGAATCTTTCATATTACTCCAAGTCTGAGTTGTAATGTAGGGAGAATAAATCATTATTCTTAAATGTAGAATATAAGAACAATTTTTTTTACATAGGTTATAGACAAATTTTAAAAGTCAAATATAAAATGTGTTTGGATCAACTGGTACGTTTTTTTTTTGTTTTCAAACAAAAATTCATCTTAATTACGAATTCAAACGAAGCTTAAAAATAATATATATTTGTCTAATAAGATATTTTTCTATAAAAATTTGAATTAATTGAAAGTATATCTACTTACATTTTTTTTAATCCCTTAGTTGCTGTTTGGATGAAAGAATAAATGTAGAATATGATAGATAAATCCAAAAATTTATTTGTTTACAAAAAAAAGTAGATATAGTTTTGAACCATGTTCAACCAATTATGGTCGCCCAAAACCTGAAATGGCGATCGAATTCGGTCGAACTGAATCGGTGGGAACAGCCAAACACCGTTTTTTTTTTTTATCGGTGGGATAGAAAAATTGTTTGGTGGGGATAGACAGCCCAAAGTGCATACTTATTAGGGGTGAACTAATTAGGGATATTTAAATGGATCTTTAACAACAAAATCTATTTAAAAGGGCTTACTTACAATTTTGAGGGCTCAAATAAAGCCACCCGTCATGTACATCCATATTTTATCCAATAACTGACTGGATCAATGGGAGAGTGGAACATGCACTGTGCAGTTCGATTTATAGGCTGTATACTTCAATTTATAGAATGTGTAGTTCAATACTAATAGGACTGAGCCAAACCACTCCTGACTGAATATGGACCCGACTAAGATATGTTATTTTTAGAGAATTGTTACATTGAAAACGAGTTTGGATTAATATACAGTTGGAAAATGGATGTGAGATTCAACTTTTCCCATAACAGTTAATTTTAAATTGAGTTCAAGAGAAGTTTTTCCTTGATTCCTTCGGAGTTGATTTTTTTTTTGGGAAATTGTTAACTTAAGTTTAAAGATCATAGTTTTTGCAAACGTATAATATATCCAATTCCATTTTCATTAATATGATTTTGAATCTCCAAAATTTTAAAAGCCTCATTGTATTTGAAATTTTGAGTTTTTTATTTAAAAAAAATTGGTGGATCCATTCACATCTTTTAAAAAAATCTAGTGACAAAAAGTGCCAACTAACTAACCAAAACTCGGTTGATGCAGAAAATGAATTTGAGTTAAGTATAATTATTTGATAAGTAAAATCTCTCAAAAGTTGTGTTTGAATGTGTGATTAGAACACTTGAGATTCTTAAAATTTTATGTTTTAAATTTAAACTTTTAAAAAATGTTATTTTATTAGTTTTTTAATCACTAGATTTTTTAGGTCTCGTTTGGGATGAGGTTAGAGTAGTTTTTAATATGAAAAAAACACCAAAATACAACCGATAATCTACACAAAAAAACTCACGTATGTGTTGGGTGAGGGGAAATGGCGTTTGAAGGCAAAAATTGTCTACATTAAAGAAGTTATAAAATAATACTTCTCTACCTTGGCTCGTGTTAGAAAAAGTGGAGTTTCCAACCGCACTCTCAAACACACCCACGACGTGAAAAAGTAATATGATAATTTGAAAAATTAAATACTGAAAATGTATTTGGATCCACGGATGAAAATCTTTAGCCTTTAAGTGCAAATCCAAACGGAGGCCTTAAGCCCCCGTTTGGATGCCGGATAAGCCCTGGATGACCCCGGATAACCTCGAATAAAATTTTAAAACCGTTTGGAAAGCCCGGATAAGCCCAAATAAAGTGTGTCAGAATAAACTGGTATAAAGTGGTATATGGATTCCAATCAACCCCTAGAATGAAATTTATCATAGATTATTCCAGTCAAAGAATAAGTGGGCTCACTGTCAAATCAATTGTCATCACCTCTTATAAATCACATGTCAAATTAACTATCATTACTTTTTTACTTTTTATAAATCCTTATCCATACTTTATTCACATTTATTCTTACGATTCCCAACAAGAATAATTCAAAACACAACTAAACATAAAATCAATTTATCCTTATTTATACTCATTTATGCTCGGATAAATAAATACCCAAGAATAAATTTTATCCGGCATCCAAACGGGGCTAAAATATCATGCAACAACACATGACCGACCCACATTCAACGACAAACAAAACCCAAAAACTGTTTCGATTCGAAAGCTAGGTTTCTCGCCGATGCTCCAAAGAGTGAGACCGATCCCACGATGGGCGATCCGACGCTTGTCCACGGCGGTCCTCAGCCGAATCGATGACGAGGGGGACTGGTCCTACTCCTCGGAGTGGTGGGGCCCGGACTCCGGCGCCGGAGACGCGGGTGACGTCGTCTTCCGGTCGGCCTCCGACTGCGGCAACGGCATCGTGTCAGTGGCAGCTTATCCTTCTTCCCGTCCGGTGAGCTTGTCGGTGATCGATCTCGTCTGCTGCTTCTCGGGAACTTGTTTTGTTAACATTCACCCCTGACGGTTGATTGTAGGATCGGATGGAGTGGTCGGCGATGGAGAGATGGCTCGAAAGGAGGTACGGAGAGGTCTGTGCAGAGAAGGAACAGAAGGAGCAGTTTAGGATACTTGGTTACCAGTGGAGAGTGCTCCGGTTCAACGAGAACACGCGTCAAAGCTCGGTGAAGGTCATGGCTGCTTATAGGAAGTCAGATTCGGTGTCGGTGTGCTTGATGCAGCAGCCGCATTGTTTGGCTGCTCCATGTAAGGATCTCCTTCGCTTGATTGTTAGTGATTTCTGTTATTTGAATTCTGTTTTCTTATCTTAAATGGTAAATTATGTTTTGTTGGTATCAGGTATTGATTATTTAAGTTAGAGTTACAATGATCTTTTGTTGTCTTAGACATGTGAAACACTATATTGTTATTCAGTTCTTGTCAGATTCAATATTTCTCTTTACGTTGTTGCGCTAAAAAAATTAATGTTAATTTTTTTATATGGTGAGTATAAAATTACATTTTCATGATTAATGCTTAATGGGAGTTAGTGGTGGGAAAGGAAATGCAAATTGGAAATTAGAAAATATGTTTTTTGGATAATTTAGCTTGTGAATTTGGGTTTAATGAGTGACATTTCTTGGGAAAGGAAATGAAAATTTGAAATTATAAAACTGGGAGGGTGGTGCATAAAATACATTGCTGCTGTGGGTTTTCCGAGAGACAGTAATAGTTTGTTTTGAAGGTGGATAAGGCCACTGTTAAGTGTTGGGTCATTCCTGGTAGTGTGAGGTTTGTTTTGTGCTCTTCAATGGGGCTGGTGGCTCTGCTTGTGGGTAGAGTGATGGTCGGGATACTCCTGCCATGACATCCCAACCTTTTTGTTTTTGCAACCTTTGCATTTGCAATATATTCCAATTTAATAGAAGTTCTTGACCATCTTTCCCAAAAAAAAAGTGAGATAGTGGTCATTATCTGGGTGGAAATGCTTTTATTGTTCATGCAGACCTTTTTCTTGGATTGGGATATGTGGTTTGTTCATTACCATTATTGAGTTATAAAAGCATGCAGTGGAGCTATACAATAGCAACGTGCTAGGTCCTTAGACGCATCTGTAAAACTTATGTGATTAATTTAATTTAATAAAATATTGTGTGCTTTTTTTTCTGTGGTTTAGTGAGAGATTTTGTTGTTTAAATTTTCATGAGAAGTATAAGAATGCCTACGTATTACCTGTTGGCCAGGTAGACAGCAAGAAAACAAAGTCAAATTTAACTCTTATGACATGAAAGCTCAGAGAAACATGACCATGGTTTGGTTATGGTCCTCTTCGATCTGAATGATAAGTGGTAGGCAACTTGCCCCGAATTCATTAGAATAGGAAGAAAGTGCCCAAAATCAATCCAGTATCTTGTATGGTTGCTTCCTATTTGTTCCTGGAAGTGTAGAAATTATGCAGTCTTTTATTTATTTATTTTCTATAAATTGATTTGGCAGATTTGAAGAGTATGGTTTCAGCAGGCTTGACTACTTTGGCTTCTTTTGGTTATGATCTATCCAGAGCAGTTTGCCAAAAGCAAACCATGCATGTTTTGTGCATTGGTCATGGTGGTGGAAGTCTACCGTTATTTATAGCAAGCAAAATTCCAGGTTAGCAGCATATCACTTTATGAGGACATTGTTGTTTCACTTGGCACTTGCATGATACAGAACCACATATTCAGCTATGCAAACAATAAAAAAATTAATGCAGTCAGAAAGTTTGTTAGAAATATGATATGGGAGCTACTTGACATTAGGTAATGCATGTCCTCCATTAGAACTACTTTGCGAGGAGCACTATTTTATATGCAATACATCTTTGAAATATATCATGTTGAAATGCTTCCTAGTTTTGTTTTGTATATGACTAATCAGCAGATATTTCTATGTTGAGTATGTGCTAAACTTATCTATGCTTTAGCCACAGGCCCATAGAGAGAACTGTCTGACATTAAATCTTCATATTGAGAATAAGAATAGAGGTGCCTGGCATATTCCTCATGGTTGTGGAATTTGTGATTATGCTAAATGAGGTTTCCAAAAAATTTCTTTTGATTTGAAGATCTTAAACGATTTCATTATATCATACTGGATGACACCTGATGGACCCTAGCATATTGATAGATAGATCAGAAAACTATATGACAAACTGGTAATCAACTTACCAGATTTCATCCACATTTGTTAAACTATAACCTTGAGAAATAGTCTTTCTTTTCTTCAGGCGCGATAGTCCACATTGTAGAAATCGACCCAGTTGTAATCTCAGCATCCATCCAAGCAATGGGCTTCCCTATTTTGGCAGCAAAGAACACGTCAGAGCACTCTTCACCACTCCCACAGTTCAGCATCATAGATCAAGTACTGTGGAAAGGCATCCATGAAAGGCTCTTCCTCTATGAGTCAGACGCCGAGACTTTCATATGCAACAACTCCAACATCTACGACCTCATCTTCATAGACGCCTATGATGGAGATGACATCTTCCCCCACAGCCTTTGGGATCCAAATGGCGAATTCCTTCAGGCACTCAGGTAAGCCTAAATGGATTGGATATGCGTGTATCTGTTTCAGAATCAAATTTTCAAATAAATATTTGTATATGATATCTGATGAATATTCAAAAACAAGTATTGTTGAATATTTGTATATGATATCTGAACCGAATATTTGAATTCATTTTAGGACAATTATTTGACATCCCCGAAACATTTAAACGGACGTGGATATAATTCAAAAATCCGGTGATTCGATATTCGAAGAGAAAAATCACATATCTGTATAAAAATCTAACAAGCGTATACATAAATCATTATATGATTAAACATAAAAAGGTAACAAAGTGCTCATAATAGTCCTAATAAAATATAAATATCATTATGATAGATAATAACACAATACAATATTGGATGCGGATATTTTTTTGAGTCAGATGCAGTCATATGCACTTGGAAATCTTTTAGATACGGATGTTTTATTTCGGATCAGGGTACATACTTTTGGATATTGGATAATTCTTAAAATTTTTGGATACGGATTTGGATCGAATGCATATATTTTTTTGATAATTGACAAACTTATTCTCAGGGACCGCATCCATCCGAGACATGGCACGGTGGTTGTAAATCTCCATTCAGACTCTGACGTCCTCACCCACCAAGGCACGAACCCGGAGCAACTCGATTACCTCCTCCCAATGGGCAAGTACATCTCCCAGGTCTGCAGAGCGTACAACAATGCCTTGGGGTCGCTGGCTTTCGCTGTCTCTGTCCCTTGGCTTTGCAACACCTCCCTTGTTGCATGTAGAGGTGGTCATGGTGGGCTCACTCGGGACAGATATACAGTTCTGAACACACTGAAATCCAATGCACGTGTGGTGGAGGATATGCTGAAGCTGCCATTCTCATGTTTGCAGTACATCAAGAAACAATTTGTGCTGATTGAATGATATTCTGTAGGGAATATCATGTGGTGTTGTATGTGAAATGTAAAAGTTTTGTAGGGTTTGTTTCATTTATTGGAATCCCCGGTTAGACTGTACAGTGCGGGCCTGATTTATATTGATTGGATAGAATGCTTTCTACTCAATTTAACCATTGCTTTCTGATTATTTGAAATATTGCTTAAGAACATGTTTGATGGATTTCTTGAATAAAGGGCCTGTTACACAAATCTAGGCATTCAAATACCCATTTATGTTCTTTATAGAGAAAGGTAGCCTTTTTTTATTTATCCCTGAAGTTTCTTCCAAAGTTGTGTTTCTGTTGCTGTTGATTGGGTTTGTCTCCTAATTCCTGCATTTTACTTTCACAGCTAAATGAATCAAGAGACTTGCAATATTTGATATACAGCTCTCCCGATGCACCCTTTGGGGTGAGACATACCCTTATCCAGGATGGATTGATATTGTGGAATAGATATTCATCAAGATAATTTTTGTTTGGTTGTATTTTTACATTCTGTCATAATTATTTTGTCTGGTGTTTATTTGATTTACATAAGATCGTGGGTAAGTTATTCAATTACCACTTGGATTTACTATAAGAGGTTATGTTAACTTATCCGGGCATAGCTATCAGGTTATATTTTTGCTTATTCGACCCTTATTCGTCTATCTGAAAGGGGGCTTTAGAAATATATCACAACCATAGAGTTCCAAATATCATTGACTTTGCAGAACAAATGAACAAAAAAGACTTCTTAGCACCTTCCCTCCCTTTCCACAGTTTTCTTTTTGTCAGTGTAAGAGGTGTCTTTGCTGGTGCAATAAGCCATACCTTCATAATTGATCTTGGCTCCACCATAGTAACTCAATCCATGAATATCTCATGGGGTCACTGAAATTCAATGAAACCAGTAGCTTCTTATATTGTCCTCCTGGGGACAATAAATTCATAGTGGCCAACAGCAAGTGTCTGTCTCTTTGAAGGTCTGACCCTCCTAATCTGAAAAGGCTGTATGTATCAATCTTTTCTTCTGAGTCACCAATACCCCACCCAATGATCTTCCCAAACTATGCATGATTTGCTTCTGACTTCATTAAGAGTATTATCCAGAAGAGTATAGCAGAGGGAATTAAAAATGTGACAATTGCTTTATTTGTTGTTCTGTTTTTTGACAACAGAATTTGTTGGTTGTTCAGCCTTTTTCCTTAATTCTTACATTTAGTATGTGATCACAGGGTTATTATATTTCAATATTTATAAAATATATGATCCAGGTGCCATGAATAACAAGATTTGATGTGAGCATACATTGATATGCAGGTTATATGAGAAATCTCTGAATAAGTAGATTAAAATCTGAATTGCATTGGAAGGTCAGGTGGTCCGAAGTTCCAAATAAACATATGGGAATCATATTTAAAAGTTTATTTGAAAACACTTTTAAGTGAGAAACACAAATATGTTTCAGTGGAAACTTTTGTTAGGTGCTTATACATTCTGTCATTCATGCAAACTTCATTCTAAACAAGAAAAAAAAATGCATTCAATTCATTCAAATTATAGGAAGCGAGTCATGGATCCGTCATCCTCTATGCTTCGTGACCCGTAAAATCAAAGAAAAGTAACTAAAAATAGTCTTCTACAAGGCAATAATGTAGTACATTTGCAATCATGCTTGTAGGATCTTATACACCTCGCTTAGTAGAGATGATTAAGAAGTTATCCGTTGCATTGGCATCATCGGATGCTTGAAAGCATCATGTATTTATCATTAGGCTTTGATACACTCAACCCTTTGTTAGTCCTATTTTTAGCTGTCGGTCTTTGATTGTCATAATGTAAAGAAAAAATTCTCATATGCATGCATATAATTTCAAACAAAAAAGTAATGCAAAAAATTGATTAAAAACAAGGTTGGATATAACACTTTTCTTAATCGCGTTCATCTTATCAAATCTTAATTTTACATTTTTTTAAAGGTAACTTTTTTTTGTACAGGTTAAATCTTACTCATAGTGTAAAATCTTGTCAATAAGAGTAAACTATTGTGAAAGACCCCGTCAAGATTTAACCTGTTCAGTAAATTAACTTTACATTTTTAATTTGTTGCATCTTCGATGGATTCGACTTGTGTTGGGCATAACCTTAAAATGATAACATCAATTTAGTTTGCAGTATTTTAGATTTGATTATTTTTTTAGGTCCCCAGAACTTTTAGCAAGGGAGAGAGACTTGTTTTAGGAAGATTGAAAAATGATCATGAAGAATAAGTTAATAAAACATCATTCTTAAAAGTTGCAAAGGTCTAAAAATTAAACCCAATTAAAAAAACAAGGTTTACAAAAAAAAATTTCCCAACAAAGCGAATGAACAACATCAGTCTGCACGTGATGTGAACTTTTTTTTGCCCCCAAATGACAAAAAAAAGCTGGCACAAATCCGGACTAACTAGTCTGAATTAATAACCCCTACCAATGCCAATACTGCATCCCTGTCTTCCACTCTTTTTTTTTTAAGAGGAAAAATTCATATAACTCTTTAGACTTTTTCTAAAGTCCATGTAACCCCCTGAAGACAGTTATGTAAATCTAAATAGCCCTCTGAATTAAATTTTCGTTGATAAATTATTATTATTTTGTTAATATTATGTCTAATTAACACTGGCTAAAAATATAATATACCAAAAAAACCATACAGTGTGTTAAAAATGTATTAAATCATCTGTAAATGATGATTTAAACCCTCTGAGCAGAATTTTATAATATATCTGAAGGGTAAAATTGTCATTTATAAAGAGTTCGCATTTTTAACAAATTATATGAGATTTTTGGTATACTGTGTTTTCAGTCAGAATTAATCAAACAAAACTCGTAAAATATTCTTCATCTGTCAATAAAATTTAATTCAGTGGGTTATTTGGATTTACATAGGTGTTTATAGAAGGTTACATGAACTTTAAAAAAAGTTTAAGGGTTATATGGATTTCAGACAGTTTACCGGGAGATATTTGAATATTTCCCCTTTTTGAAAACAAATATAATACGAGTCTCCACCATGTGTTTAATTCATTTGACTGCTTCACTGATTCTATGGTTTGGATTTGGCAGGACCACCTAAAGAAACAGACATAAATAAAAATAAAATCTGGTCAGTTTGGCTTTGTGTTTCACGTGAGCGACGCTCCATCAAATTCAGGCACAATTTTTTTTAGCACTGTTAATGCACAGCCTCAGATTACATATATCTTGAATGCCATTTATGAGACATACATCTCCTAACAAGAAATAAATACATATTATTAGCAATTTTTTCATGTTCTGAAACCAATATGTCAATATGATAAATCATGAAATTATATACATTTTTTATAAATGCATGTTATTACTATTTTGAAAAAAAATATATATATATAACACTATTATGGGACCGTCCCGCAAACTAGCTGGAGAGAGAAGAGAATCATGAAGGTGCCTTTGACAACCTGTTAAAGTTTTTTTTTTATGAGTAATGCTCTTAAATTAAATTCACTTTTATTTGTAAAACTTAATATGTTATTAATTTTATTGTATAAATAACATTTTTTTTTATATTTAACGTAATCTATATTAAAGATGAAAAATAGCATTGATGAATCTACACGAAGTTAACACTTAAGTTAGAGCCTTGAATTTGCTCCTCATAATTGATAGGTCTTCAGTTCAATAAGTGATTCAATGTTCCAACATTTTCTCACCAACAAATTATAATTGATGCACAGATCTTTTATTAACACTTTATATAACAATACTTCTTACATACCAACAGTAGGTTAAAAGATCATACAAATCATAACCCAATCTTTCAGGGAGCATTACAAAAAAAAATGGTATTTTATAACAATGATATTCTAATCTTTGTTTGTATTGCAATACAATTTAAACTTTATATCAAGGTTATACTAATTAACACAACACTATCAAAAAGAGGCAAAATGAAGATCATATATTCAAATGTGTATAGTGACAAAAGAAACATCAAGTGGTGGAGGGGCTGAGGTGGTGGGAACGAGAGAATCTCATAACAGAGCTGTCCAAGAATTGTAGAAAGAATTATTTGATGGGGAGGGGAAACACACATAATCCCCCCTCACATGGCTATGGAGAAAATGCCAAATCCCCCCCTTGTCCCTATTAAAACCCCCACCCAAAAAGATAATTGAATTTAAAATTTTAAATTTTAAAAAGAGAACACTCTTCCCCTCCATACAATCCCTCTATCTCACTCTGTACTCAGAGACCAGCCACTTCATACTCCTTTAATAATCTGCACCCAAAAAAATAAAAATAAATTAAAGATGGAGAATTAGAATTCAGAATTCCAAGATGAGATCACCAAAATCATATGAAATAGAATAACTCACCATCTCTTTTTTTCCATAAAGACCTGATGAAAAGCAAGCAAATGACCAAGAACCCTAGGGCAGCTGCTCCTCCAACCACTATGGCCACTGTCTTCCCTGTCTGCCCTGACCCTATCAGCACTTCCAACTATAATCAGATCAATGGGGAAGAAAAACACTTTCATCCCAATTCAAATGTAAAAGAACAGCCTCATATTATTAATCTCTATCACATGCATCAACACCATTGAAGATAGTTAAGCCCAATAACCAAGAATGCAAGCATCATTTTTTCTACAAATAAACAAACTTCACTTCACTCCCAATCAATCAAAAATCCATTTTTAAACATATATAAACTATGGGGAAAATGTTTCATCTCTGACAGGTTGATAAACAATTAACATAAAAACTTTTAACCCAATTGAAGGGAAGAAAGGTTGACATTAAGACACTAATGTGTTATTTTTTGTTGTAATCAAAATATCAGCAATCACTCACTTTTTCTGTCTGTGATGATTTCACTTTCACAGATTAAATGACATAACTCAATTCCAATCAATCAAAATCCACTTCAATCAGATATAATGAAACCAATAAAAAAAAACACAAGCACTTTCATCCCAGTTAAAAGAAGAAGAAAAACTCATTTAAATATCAATCTCCCTCACACATGAAGACAACAAACACCCACACCCACTATTCTTTAGGATGATTTCAAACATATGCATCACTTTCACAGATCAAATACATCCCTTTCAATCAAAATCCACTTCAATCAAACATAATGAAACCAATGAAAAACAAAACAAAACAAAACACACTTTCATCCTAATTAAAAGAAACAAAATTCATCAAAGATATCAGTCTCCACCACATAAATGAAGACAAACATACACCCACTTTTCCTTTTATGATGATTTCAAATCATAAGCTGATAAGCATCACTTTCACAGATCTAAAGCCATCATTTTCAATCAAAATCATCTTCCATCAAACATAAATGAAATTCATCCCTGCCAAGTTAAAAAAAAAAATCATCCTAATTAAAAGGAAAAAAATCAAAATATCAATAAACACCCACTTTTTGGTGATCATATCAAACATAAGCATCACTTCCAAACATCAAATACAT
This sequence comes from Acorus calamus, assembly GCA_030737845.1. Lineage (NCBI taxonomy): Eukaryota > Viridiplantae > Streptophyta > Magnoliopsida > Acorales > Acoraceae > Acorus > Acorus calamus. The sequence continues at coordinate 1,932,018 of CM060863.1, read as the reverse complement.
CTCAATTGTTAAAATCACTTCTACAGTCATCCATCCCATCTTCCCCTAATCGAGTATATACAGAAAACATATGCATTCAATTCATTCTGAACATATATATACTTGAATTAAAATAATAATAATTAAAACACATTGAGAACTTAAAAAACATACCATGAGAACCACCACCACCATCATCACCAAAACCACCACCACCATCACCACCGCGAGGCACCCCATTAGGGTAATAACTATAGCTGAAGTAACACTTATCCAAGAAAACCTGCCCAGCAATCGCCGACCCACACTCGACCTCCGCCTTCTGCACCGCCGCCGACACGCACTCCCCGCAGTCGGACACGCTCAGGTCCCCCTCGCACTGTCCCATCGCGTACACCGACTCGTACGTCGTCACATAGAACCCGCCGCCGCCGGCCAATCCCCCTTGCACGTTCGAGAACGCCGTGTCCCTCCTCACCTCGAACCCGGACCCGACCGCCTGGTTCGAGCTGCACGTCTTGAACAGCATCGACGTCCCCGACACCCCCGGCGGGCCGCCGGCGGCGTAGAGGCCGTAACACCCCGTCAGCTGGATCCGCGCCGCCGCCGCCCTCCCGCAGAGGCGGTCGGCGGTTTTCGGGATCTGGCCGACGCAGTTGCTGCAGTCGGCGGCGGAGAGGTCGCCCCTGCATTGGAAGAGGCCGAAGATGCCGCCGCCGCCGCCTCCAGTGGTGGTCTTGTAGAAGTGGGCGGAGGAGGATTGGGTGATGAGGGAGTCGAAGAGGGAGGTGAGGACGGGTTGGTAGGAGTCCGGGAGGGGTTGGCCGGAGCAGCCTTTGTAGATGAGGGTGGTGAAGTCGGCGGAGATGGCGAGGTTGGGGAGGAGGAGGAGGAGGAGTGAGAGAGGGATTAATAGGAGTGGAGGGTGGTATTTGGAAAAGCCCATCAAGGGTTTTTTGGTTCTGCTTTTTGAAGGGGGGAAAGGGTGGGGTGGGGGGATTGATCAATCATGGCTTTGTGAAGGGTTTCTTTATAAAAATATAAAAAGAATGAAAGAAGGGGGTGAGTTGTTTTTTGGGGAGAGATGGGGGGGATGGAGAGGATGGCCTACTCTTTCTCTTTCTCTTTCTTGTTCTTTTTCTTTTTTGTTTGTGACTTGTGTAAGAGAAGGGTGTCTTTTTATGTTTTGCAAAATTATTATTAAATGTGAGATTTAATGGAAAGAGTGATTAATTTAGTGGGGTTGAGTATTATTAGGGAATGAGAATAGTGAGTTGGGGTTTTATTTTTATTTTTTTACTGTGAAAGAATCCATGGTATGAATTAGTTGTAGATTAAACTATTACATTGTAGAGATGGGATTTGTATTTGTTGTAGATGGTGGCCAACCTTTTGACTAACTAATTGAATTGAATTCTATAGGGGGTTATATTATTCATGGTAACTCGTTTGTGAACGCTATATTTGGTTTTATAAGGTGGTAGGGAAAGAATGGACTTAATCTCAAAATCATGTTTGTTTAATGTGGAATTGTGGATAAACGACAATAATTGTATCTTGAGAGATTAAAATAAACTTTGATTGTTATATATGGAGAGCAATGTGTAATTTATTATTGTTTATCTATCTAAAAATGCAATTATATTGACAATATATCAAAACTAAAAAAAGAATATTATATCCACATAAGCTATCAGGAACCAAACAAGTGTAAAATTATTGTGGTTTATGACCAGTGGCGGAGCCACCTAAGGCCGGGGGGGGGGGGGGGGGGGGGGCACGGGACCCCTGATTTTTTTAATTTACCTTTAAGCCCTTTTATGTTTTGGGGGATGGAATTGTAATTAGGAATATAGATTATGGGCCCTAACTACATATGAAATTCCCTAAACAGAAACAACCCAACACATTCATCTCGAACATTTATGTTATGATGTACTTCACCCATTCTTTTAATTAACCCTCTCATCCACATAAAACAAAAATCTATTTTGATTCTACGTTTTCATTGACCCCAAAGCCTCCTTCAATATCTCACACACAGCTATGGAGGCATGGACTTCGCTCCTCAGCATCCCCACTCAAACGCTCATCTTAAAAAAATAAATTTTTTAATCTTTTTTTTTGTATCTCAATTGTTTCTAATATCCATCCTCATATCTAAAAAAATCATTAATTTTTATCTTTTGTTTCATTAATCGTCCCACAATTGAGAATCTACAATTAAGAATCATCTCCTCTCGTCCATCAACACTTTAAAGATATATACTTTTTCCTTTTTAACTTATTGTCATTGTTATTAATTTATTTAAAATTTAAAATATTTGTGTAAATATTTAAAATAATCAAATCATTCAACATTTTTAGAATACGAAACCTCATTGAGGTCAAATTTAAAGGTATGTATTACTTTTTAAATTTGGGTTTTGATATTTTTTTTTGAATCATCAATATGAAATTTAATAAATCGTTTTAAAATATGATAGTTATATTTTAAAATTATTCAGAGATATGTTTTATGTAAGTATTTTTATTTTATTTCATACATATTCATTTTTTAAGTTATGCTATTGAAATTGATAAAAAATATATAATGATATAACTTTAGAAAATATATACATAAGTCACATTAGGTCCCCTTCATAAAAATTCTGGCTCCGTCAGTGTTTATGACTGCAATATTTATGTATTTTTAAAACAAATATTTTGCTGATTTTGTCATAACATGAACTTGAATCAATGCTTGTTTAGTTGGAATTAATGGGATTCATTAATGTGGGATTCTGGAGTCTGTGACAGGCCACAGTCACAGGACGATTTTTGAAGTACTGTGTGGACACTGTTCCTGCATTTAAATTTCAGTGGATCTCTCTCATTCACTTATTATTATTGTTGTTATTAATTTATTATTTTGTCTATCTTGGTTTTCAGTTCTTCATTATTCATTTTTCAGAAGCTTTTTGTGGGTTTTAAATGGAAGTGATGTGGAGGAGAAGAAAAACATGGTTGCTACAGTTTTTTAAAATTTTAAATATTGATGGTTTTCATTTATTAATGAAAGATTGAGAAGAAGTGAAAGTGAATGAAAGTGAAAGTTTAGAGTGCCACCTAGGTCTAGCTATTGTCTCCTAAAGTGGTGGCATTTGTTGGAGTTTCTATTTGTCCCACTTTGTTGATTTGATCTTTTTAAGATAGGATCTAAACATTCTATTTTTTTATGTTCATAATTATTTATCTTTTGTGAACCTCGGATCCAATGATGCGTTTCTTTTAGATTGAATCAGCGAGTGTGGCATGAAATTTAAGTTTTAATTTGATGAACTGAATCATCTCAAATCATATAAAAAATGACAACCATTTACTATGGTAAATAAATTATAGTTTATTATACAAATTAAAGTGAAGATGATTTAGAAATCTTTGTTACCATTAGTACGATGAAATTACATGTTAATTGTAGATGGATTTTGATTTTGAAATTTCTCTCCACAAATATCTCTACTCTTTAATTTGAAATGTGATAGGACATCTTCATCGTAATGACTATTTCAAAGTGAGAAAATAGAATGGATACTAGTTCTTTTATCAGCCAATGGATAAATCCAAAACTTTAGAATTAGAAAACACTGTTAGTATAGTAGAAAAATTATAATAATTGTTGAAACAATGTTTCAAATCCAGTGTATCAAATTTAGATGGCTATGATTAAGTCATTTATGGTGAATACCTAATTGACTAGATCATAAAATTTTAAAAAGTCTAACTTCTGATAAAATTTATTGAGAGATTTTAATAATAATTTATAAAGATTTATTTCTATAAAATCTCATGTACATAGACTTTGTATTCGACACATTTATTTTAAGTAGAGGTCCTAATAAATGTTAGTGGGATAGCTAGAGAGAGACTTCAATGGAGGTTTGGTGTAAATCATAATATAATATATTTGTAATTCTTGGTCTGTGTAAATCATAATATAATATAATATATCTTATTTTTTATATTTGTTTCCGTTATGCACAACAATAAATTACATCGTGAAATAGCCATAAACCTCGATTTATTTACAAGATTTATTTACAAAATTGGAATAAACCCTATAAAATTTTAATATATTTTCATGCCCCAGAGTGGTTCTATTTTTCTATCAAACCATGGTTAGAATTACTTTCTTGCACTTCTAATAAGGATTTGGATTCAGATAAGGCAGGGGTAAAATCTTAATTTAAAGATTTTAATTGGAATTTTATGATTTTACTAATTTTGGAGGAGGTTTTAGATTTTTAGAATATTGATAATTGGTAAATTGATGAAATATTTCATATATATATATATATATTGTTTTAAAAGAATGACAATATAATTAAGGCCAACGGTAGAGCCACATAAGGACAAATGTGGATTGAGCCAGTGAGCCCATTCAATTTTTTTATTAATTAAGACAGATTAATAGTTAAATTTTACGACCTGGTTAAATTTTTTGACATGGATATCTATGAAAATAGTGCAATATTCAATTTTTAGTTTTTTTATTCATATTTAAATTATTGATAACATATTCAGACATAAAATAATTATAAAAGGGCAAAAGAGAAATGAATGATTTTTTATAATTAGAATACTGATAATCATTAAATTGATGAAATATTCCATGTTGTTTATATGGATGAGAATGTAATTAAGGGGGCTCAAAGTTTAACCATATAAGTCTATTCAAATTTCCCATGTTTTGTTTTTATGATTTTTTTGGTAATTACAAGGGAAATTTTATATGCTTTTTTTCGAAGAAAGATTTAAACAATGAATATTTGTGATTGAACTTATATAAATATTTTAGATGAAGTGGGGACTACTTTAGAAAGATTTTATATTGATGTGTGAGACGACCAATTCTAAAAATATTTCATCTGATCAAAACATGTCCACTTAGCTCCCACTTCTGTGTTCTAAATGGCTAAATTTCAGCTTAGAGTTTTGAAGTATATTCATTCTAATGGTTCCAAAGCATGCATAGATTTTATTCTCTTCAAAGAAAGGTAATGTTAAAGGTCACCCAACTTGTGCTGTATGAAGAGAGGTTAGGTCTGATTGATGTGAGCTGTTGGATCCATATAGCCAATGTGCATTAAAAAAACATTTACATCCTTAATGATATATAACTATAAGAAACACATTGTTTTATTTTTAGATGCATGTCAAATTGAAGTTGATTATACAAATCCAAATCTCCTATGATCCTATTGGTCTATAAGTAAGTTTTGTATGGCCCATTGCATGCCTATGTTGTCAAGCATTGGTACTGAAAGATACATCAATAATGCACAAATTCTGCTGTCAATGAAAAAAGGAGTACAACATGATAAATAATTGGACCCTATAAATAAATATATAATGCTACATTGTTTATGCAGGTCCTCAAGCCAAAGCACATGTTGTGGTCAATTTTAAAAAAAACTTTCCACAGTGTTGATGATCAGATGGATTGTGCATGGAATTTTTAGATCCAACTGTTTTTTTTTGTGGAGCATGTGTTCTTTAAAAACAGAATATGTTTATTGTTAATTGGTTCCAAACAATGCTTGGTACGCTTAAAAGTACATGCATAGGATTTTTTTGTTAAAAATAATAATGTGAAATGATGAACTAATAACGAATCACTTATTGACATGTTAGTAGAGTTACTCCCTCCCTCTTAAGGGTTTCAAGTGGATAATTCAAATAACAAAGAAATCATTATCTATCAAAATATGATCTTAACATATGCTATATAAAGACGGGTGGTTGGTCGGGATAGCAAGAGGCTCAAAAATCCCAAGAGATTTATAGATTATATGAGAATGAAGTGTTTAATCCTACATCATGAGAGATAGTTAGTTTGTGTTCATATGTGAACACAATTCTTATACATCAAGACATTTTTTAAAATTATGGAGTCCATCAAAGATAAAACGAACAATATCTTACTTATTGTGTAAATCTGAAACGTAAATAAAAGAGAGTTCCCTTGATAAAAATATGATACTAGAAAAGCTATATTTAGAAGCAATGAGCTTGAACGATGAACAAATCCATCAACCATCAATGCGATGGTTTATTGAACTCTGTAATTTAAGCAAATCTTTGGAAAGACAAAATCAAGTTACAAGTGAAAATAGAAAATAGAAAATTTCAAGATTGGGTGACACCGTGACATGTTCATCATCATGTATATACCTTCCTAAAGTGATAATAAAATGAGTCAAGCCCATGGTTTTGTTTCTTCCACGTTTCGATGAGTCCTATGTGCACAGATGGAAATGAAGTACAATGAGTAGAAATAAAGGGACCACCAACGCCCTTTTTTGAACTTCTCAAGATCGACTCTATCCCACCTTTGGATATAAAATTAAATGATTATGATGTTTATGATTATTTTAATATAAATAAGAATAAAATGATTTTGTGTTGGGTTGTGTTTTGAATTATTTTTATTGAAAATGTATTAATGAAGTTTTTGTTGTTGGAGTAAAATGTGAATAAAGTGTGAATAATATTTTATAAAAGGTGAAAAAATAATGATAGTCAGGGGCGGATCCAGAACGTTTTTTTTGGATGGGCTGAACTAACAAAAAAGGTTTTTTGTGGGTCGTTACATTCAGTTTTTTTTATAGTCGAAAATACAGTCTTATATAATTCATTTGAAATCCAATGAAGCATATATTTCATTAGACGATGTTTGTACCTCATTAAATATATTTTTACACTTACTAAAAATTGGTTCATACAACTTGATATAGAGCATATTTGGATATAGAATAAGACTTATTTTGGGGTACACAATTTGAATCAGTGATTTTTTTTGTTTATGTTTTGAATTATTCTCGTTGGAAAACGTAATAATAAAGTTTTTGTATTTTGGATAAAATGTGAATAAAGTGTGCACAATGATTTATAAAAGGTGAAAAAAATGACAATAATTAATTTGACAAGTGATTTATAAAAGGTGATAACAGTTGATTAGATAGTGAGCCCACATATTCTTTGGTTGAAATAACGTGTAATAACTTTAATTTCAATGGTTTGCTAAAATCCATATATCACTTTATATCAGTTTATTTTGACATAAGTTAGTTATCCCAAGTACTCAATGCATTCAAACACCAAAAATTATTTATTATGCTTTATTCTAGATTATTCTGTTGTCTATTCTATATCCAAACGGGGGCTTAGACCACCAGAGTTTTAAATCCAGATAAAAGAAAAAAAAATTATCTCTTCGCTCATTGTACAAAGAAAAATATATTTTTTGCTAGGTAACCAATCTTTTACATAAACACATGAATCTCCTCTCGTTAATTACTGTGTTAGTTTTTTTTTCCTCTACTTTGACTGTCTGACACTTTACCTGTTTGTCCCAAAATATTCTGTTTCATCCAACGATGGATGATGACACTAATATACATTAATCATCTTTTAGACCACATTATACTTTCACTTATATATATTTCAATCATAAATGAACAAATGAACCATCCAAATGATCCAATCCCATATAAGAACAGCAAACGCTCCCATTCTCATCTCCATTAAAATAAACAGAGAAACAAAATTATCACAGAATTAACACCGTGAAAAGAATTGAAGACCTTAAAATAAAAATATAAAAAAATAACAAATTAACCTCAACCGCGCGCGCACGATAAAAAAAAAAAACCCTTTCAGACGACCCGCGTTTCACGTTACCTCAAATTATCCGATCGTCCTCAAATCCCAACCGTCCAAACCCACACACCCCACCCCCCAAAAAAAAAATCAATTGCGCGCGATCAGGCGATCACCGGCGCCGCTCCTCCGCCGCCGCCTCTGGCGAGGCTCCCGACGCCTCCGCTGCACGAGAAGCACCACGAGCCGGACCTCCTCCTCCTACCTCCGACCGACGGCGGCGGCCTCCTCGACGACCCGCTCTTCCGGATCGGCCGAGTCTTCCGGCTCCCGGACTCGTAATCGTAGATCGGCGGCAACTCGTTCCGCCACCGGTCAAGCTTTGACTCCAGCACCGCCTCCTCCCTCCGACTGTCCTCCCACTCCGACTTGCACCTCGTCAGACTCGCCGTCGCCGCCGCCTTCTCCGCCGCCGCCTCCGCCGTGGCCAACGCCGCCAAACGATCGCTCTCGTCCTGGTTCCGCCTCTTCGAGTCCCCCATCAGATCCTTGTATCCGAGCTCGGATCCTCCGAGCCCGGCGTAGACCGGCGCGAATCCATCGAGGAGGGACACGCCGATGTTGACGATTCCCTGTAAAAAAAAAAAATCTGTATCAAATATTCGAACATCCAGAGTAAAGACTACAGAGCCGAAGAATATCTGATATATATTATAATAGAAAAAATTAATTCGGGATATTTCGGATAATTCTTGAATTATTTTTAAGTTTCCAAATCTTTTTGTGTAGGGCGCTGTTACACCCACTTCCATTTCCTTCCAGCTGTATATACGCCGATAAATTTCTATCGATACATATGCTCACATTATCAAGACATATGTTTCAAAATATTTTTTTTATATTTTTTATAAATGTATTCATGTAATTTATTAGAGTATATGATTTATTTTTTATAAAAGTATTTATTCATTAGATGAAGTATGTTATTTTAAAAAAATTCGAAACACATATAAACTGAAATTGAGGCTGAAGTTGAATGTAGAGTTATCATTTTGTGTTTTTTTTCTATATGTACATAACTAAGTCCACCGTTATATTTTCAAATTTTAAGGCTCTGTTTTTAAGGATTAGTTTTTTTTTCCAGAGAATTCATGTACTGTGAAATTGTTTGTATATTTTATTAATAGATTTTGTAAATTACTATTTTTTTTCAGTATAATGTCATTATATGATGATATAATACAAATTTATTATGTTCGTTAACAAATTTAACTAGGGCACAAAAATTTATATGAAGAAGAATGTTTTGATTATTTGTGTGGATGGGAGAGAGGGGGTACAAAAATGTGTGAACACATGCATAAATTCAAAAAATAAAAGTTTCTCATTGAATAAAAGGTCGAAAAAATAATACCCCAACTAGGGCCTAAAATTAAATCCAAATGTTAAAGAACTTAAAAATAATTAATGAATTCTTCGCAAGTCTCACAATTAATTTTTCTATTTTATAAAATTAGATTTATTTGTATTATATTTAGTCTATATATATTATTTTGTACGATGATCTACATCCGTTCAAGCTTACCTGAGGCCTGCAAGAGGGGCGTCGGACCTGGAGCGCGACGAATCGGGAGGAGGGGGTGGAGAATATGAGGTGACTGAGGACGACCCGCACGGACCCGACGAGGCGGTCGGGGATCGGCCCGCGGGCCACGGAGTAGATCTCGATCATGACAGCAGAGGTCTCGGACCGGAGGAAGTCGGGCTCGACGCGGAACACAAACTTGTCGTTCCAGGTCGGGTCGGAGTCTCCGGTCGGGTCGAGACGGGTCGAGAGCTTCCGGTCGGGTCGGACCCAGGCGACGGCGTAGGTCCGCATGCGACGGTGGACGGGGTGGAGGTCCTGGGCGGAGATGATGTTGAATTCGAGGAGGTGAAAGGGCGCGGTCGATGAAGGTTCCGTCGCCGATGGGGGCATTTCAGGTATTTCACTAATCAACCACAATCCCTCTCTCTCTCTGTTTTTCGTGTGTCCCCCCCTTCTGAAGGGAACTTGGTGGTTCGTTTCAGAGGGGGGTGAAGGGGAGTGGTTATAGTAAGGTGGGGCCCAGGGGAGGGGTTTATTTTTTTGTTTGGTTTTTTTTTGGACGAGTTCGTCTCGCGTTTTAAGGGGTGAGAGGGTGGTTATTTTTGTTTGAGGTGTGGGTTTGTTTTAGTTGTTTGAGGCGTGGATTTGTCTTTTTGGTGGGGGGTTGTGGAGGATCCTTATTTTTTCTTTGTTTGACTTACGTGGGATTAAAAAAAAAAAAAAATCGATCGTTTGATTATCAAGGTGATGATGTGACAATCTTAGAATGAAAATTAAACATAATCTAAGTAGATAAAAACAAACAGATGATCACATCCCGATTGCGAAGGGGAGGGGGTCAAAAAGGACTATCGATCGTGGGGTGTTTTCTGAGTTTGAATGTGGTGGGGGTGAGGACATTGAGAATGTATAGCCTCTATTTCTCTCCAGGGGGTTTTGGGGTCGACACAGGGAATGTTAATTCGATTATGATTTAGGAGGGAGAGTTGATATATTCAATCATGCTCTTCTAGCTATTCATAAGTCTGTCAATTATATGAAAAAATTTGAATCTGATCGTATCTAAAGAATCAGAAATATATAATATTTGAATATACGAAATGCGAATATGGATATCAACGTATTCAATTCGAAAAATATTTGTATCTAACATGTTATAAAAATATATATATTTGTATTATATATTGTTCATATTTGTTATCTTGTATGATTAATCATAATTATAATATATTATATTACTAATAAATTTTTAATGTATGACTGAACAAGAGAATAAGCCTTCAAGTATCAATTTAAATTTTTATATCTCTCTAATATATCACTTGATTATCAAAATTAATGTAAATATTTAAATATATCAGTTATCAAAAAAATTCCTCTCCAAAAATATTCAAATCCGAAAATTAATATCCATATCCAAATAATTAGGATAGGATACGGATATTTAAGTATATGATATGTTGGCAGGCTTAGCTGTTTGTGGCTTTGTGCAATGTATACGGTGTATAAAAATTATTTTTTATTTTATAAAAAAACACTAGTCTATTTCAATGTTATTCACTTTTTACAACAGTGTATATTTCGATGGAAAAGTGTATATTGTTTAAAAAAAAAGAAAAAGTACACAAAAGGTATGACTTTTAGGAGTGTATATCTATAATTGATTATACTTGTTACACGAGTAATGAGTATATACAATATTAAATAATGAAAAAATTTATGAATTTAATTCTTAAGGTATGTAAATAACTTGAGATTGCAAAAGTGACCGGTTGAGGAGAACTGTTCCAGTGCTTTTTTTTATGAACTATATGAATCAGGTGAGTTCTGTTCACCACCATCCCCAACAAAACCACCCCCGCTTCCCGAAAAAAAAAATGTTTTCAAGGTTTGTAGGTGGCCTTGGATGGATTGCTCTTTGTTGACTATTGTAATTGTTTAAAAATGAATTCGTAAGATCAGGATATACTTTATATGGATTGAATCTGGATGACCCTCTGCTTAATAATTTTATCAGGTTTAGGTTATTGTTTCAATGCATTTATCAAAGTAATTCTCTCTTTACGCATAGTGTATGATTTCTATTATAATATATAAATGTTAATTTTTTTAAAATATATATTAACATATTTCAATATATACTTCAATTTGTATAGGAGTGTATAATTCAATGGACTAAGTGCATATTATTTAAAAAAAAAAAACTGATGTGGGCTATAAATGAAACTGCACACAACACTTTACAATGAAGTATCAAGTCTCTGAATCAAGGAGACATTTGTAATTATAAATGTCTTGAAATTCACATCATAAGCTTATCACAGATTGCCCAAAAAGAAACACAAACTTATTTCCACATGTATAAGAAAACTTAAAATTGCATACAAATTCTTTTATTATGTTTTTTTGGAGAGTACAAAATATTTAAAGATTTAGAAGTTGACAAACTTTGAAATAAAAAAATGAGTATGTGCTATATATACAAGCAGGTCCTCTTGTGATCATCACAAATTCACAATTCAAGTAAGGTCTTCATTTGGCTTGAATCCCACAAGCCCAATCCGTCCGGCCCAGCCCGAGTTCGAGCCTCATTTTGAGGCTTGGGCCCAGCCCTACTCGAACGGGCCCGACCTATAGACCCGTGGAAGGCTATGTAGGGGGTTCGCTTGAACCCATTTAAAATAAGTGTGTTGTTACACTTTGATTTTTTTTCTAACCCAAATTATAGTCATATATGTATCGATAGAAAATTAATGAAGCATATACTCGTATTAATGATGTATATGCACCGATAAAATTTTTTAACATTTATTATAAATGTAATCGTGCAATTTATTAAAATATATGCTTCATTTTTTTTTATAAAAGCACATACATTATTAGATGATGTATAATATATTTTAAAAAATCAGAACATATGTAGGTTGAAATTGAAGCTGAAAAATAGGTTGCACGTAACATTATTATTTAAAATGGGGGGGGGGGGGGGGGGGGGGGCAAATGTCTACCCAAGTTAAGTTAAAAATTAAGCGAGATCCTTAATTCAAAATGAGAAATGACAATAAGAAGGGTCAATTCAAAAGGAGAAAGGGAAAGCAACAGAGGCCACATGCCCCTCATGTGATGGTGCAATTGTTCCTCTGTCATGTGATAGGGTCACATGCCCCATGTAATAGATTTTAGCTAACTTTCAAATGGTTATATACATTTTTCCCTTCTTTAAAATAGGGGGGATGTCTACTCAAGTTAAGTTAAAAGTTAAGGGATACGCGTCCTTAATTAAAAAGGAGAAATGACAGTAACAAGTATCAATTCAAAAGGAGAAAGGGGGAGCAACAGGAGCCATATGCCCCCCATGTGAGGATGCAGTTGTCCCCCTGTCATGTGATAGGGTCACATGCCTTCATTTTATTGGTGGAAGAGGAATCTCTTAAGTTTTTTTTATTATAGAATCAATAATTCTAATAATTCCACTATCTTAATAAATGTTTTAAATATTTAAAAAATGTTTTTAATCTCACCCTAATCTCACCCCCTCTCCTCATCCCCCCCCCCCCCCCCCCCAAAATGTCTATATAAACCCACCTATCTCTTCCTCCACCATCACTTCTCACCTCCTCCACCTCCCCAACTCCAAACACCCCTCCTCCCACCTTCCCTCTCACCCTCCCCCCCCCCCCCCCCTCAAACTTCTATATAAAGTATAAACACACCTCTTCCTCCCACCTATCTCTTCCTCCACCACCACCTCCCCAAACCCCCTCTCCTTCCTCCCCCCCCCCCCCCCCCCGGCCTCCACTGCACCCTTCTTTCTCACCCTTTCCATCCCCCTCAAATTTTTTATATAAACAACACCTCATCCTCCCCGACATCATCTCCCCCCAACACCCTTATAGACCGCGGCGACACAGTTAAGGACATGCTCCATCGCATCCTTCTTTGTATTTGATTAAATTTTAGTTGGGTTACTCATCATGCTCAGGTTTGGGACAACTTTTTTGTATTTAATTAGATTTTAGCAGGGTTACTCTGCTCGAGTTAGGGACAACTAGGATGGGAACCATTTCAACTGGATACGAGCCTCCTAAGGGGTTGTGTTCATATGCATCTACATTGCGGGTTTTACTAATCATGGGATCGTTGGGTTGGCTCGTCCTCAATTATATCTTTTCAGTTTAAGGGACACATTACAAATGTGGAAACTGATGCACGAGTTATGATATCAGCTCCATTGAAAATAATATAATAAATATCATTCATAATATGAATTCAGAGTGATGTAACTGTGAGCAGTAATTTTTTTTTAAAAAAAATGTTAGACTTAATTACACATATATATATTTTTTTAATATTAAACATCTAATGAGATACATACTTTAATAAAAAGTGCATATCACTTCAAATTGAATGAACCCATTTCTAATAAATGTAAAAAAAAATTAACAAGATATATACTTTAACAAGATATAGAGTACTATATTTTGGACTATTAAAAAAATGAGTGTAACTGCACCTTTTTTTTTCCCTTTCTTGACTAGCTGCTTTGTATCAAGAACTATTCATCATCAACTTATTTTAAAAAATCCACAATACAAAAAGAATTATTTAAAATCTGATGAAGATCTGAACCACAATGAGATAACACAAAAATGATAACTGAGTTCAAGATACTGAATATTGGGGTTCAGAGATGGTACAAATATGCACAAAAGATAATTCAAGCAGAACACCTCCCACTTGCTAGCTTGGATGTAATCACAACAGTAAATTCAAGCATCAACATTGAGAGTCAGAAACTGAATCGACCAAACCGACCAAACCCTTCTTCGCTGCACTGAGAAACAGGTGACAAAATTCACAAGAAACACATATAATAGAATCCAAAACTATACCACTCATTCAATCACATGCTTTCCATGTGGTATCAAAAGGGGAAGAAAAGTATGCTTAGAAGTTAGAACAAAAATGATCAAAACATGCCCACCACACCAAAAACAGTGGTGCTACTACCTCTCAATAATTACTATTGAAAGGGAAATTCAACTCCATGAGAGCTCGAATCAGGAAGTTGAACCCTAGAGAGAAAAACAACCTCAACTGAACCAAGCTAAGATGAGGCCTCTGACTGGTAATGACCATTCCTCGAGAACTGATTGCCCAAGCTCCCACGGTCTTGTCTCGTCCCCCGTGGATTGTACCCATTGCCCCTCGGCCTGCTGTTGGCATATTCACCACCACCAAAACGGCCCCTTGGGGTCTCCGTCTGATACCCACCCCTACCTCTACCCCTTCCTGTTCAATACAGCCAAATGATGGGTTACTGCATGTATTTATGTAACCAATGATAGATGTAACCATGTACTAGTTTAATTTTTTATATTTTAAAACTTGAAAATGACTAGTTGTAAGTAAGCCTTGTATTTTACTACAGGGAGTTATAAGGATTCTCAGATAGCATGTGTTTTGCCCAGGCAGATGCATCTTAATTACCAGAATGGATCCATCCAGTCTATGTTCAGATGCATATACAAATTTTATAATATCTAATTTGCATTAATATGAAAGTTAACCCCCATGGAAATCCACCAAATATACCAACCGCAATTCCAGATTCATTCATGGAATTTACTACAATAATTTGAAATGAAATTCCTAAGGAAATGCAAGTCACCCCAAATATTGCAGAATTTCAATTTTAATTCCAATGAATTATAGAATTGGAAGTCCAATTCCAACCAATTCCCGTGAAACTGTAATTCAGATGCAATCAATTCCCAAGCACCCTACAGGAATGAAGGCATGCATGCATGCACCTAACATTTGCATTTCAGAATTTCCAAAGATTTTAATTGAATTTATTTTCATTTTGCTTATTAGCAGTTATAAATAAGGGGGAAAAAGCAGTTATTGAAAGCAATCCAAAATCCCTTCATTTCAAAGGCCCCCATGGAGACACACACCTATAACTAGAATGTTGGAATTCCAGATTTTAAAGTGTTAATTTTGTAAGAATTAGAATAGAGAGGGGGTGCATACTTCCTCCACGAATTGAGCTGCTGTTGGGTCTACGCTCCTCTATGTGTACTTGCCGCCCACCCAACTGTATTGGAGAACCCTGAAGAGAAAAAAAATACAAGGCACATCTTAAAATGTTCAATCATTAAAGGAATGCAATGATATGGTTTGAAGCACTGGATATGAATTTTATAGAAATTGAAAATGATGAGTAATATACAAATGAAAAGGAATCCTGTGTCAGAAATGCAATTGTTCAGAGAACATGGAATACATCACAGCATTATGGATAACCTTTGGTGTATAATAAAACAAAAGAAAAACCCAAGTTCTATATGAACCCAGGCGACTTGGCTAGGTAGCCTATCGAACACCTGAAAGGTTGACCTGGACGACACCCCTTTTCCTTTTCTTATGTTTGTCTTATGTTCCTCGTGTTTTCTTCTCCATCTCCCATGTCTTGGTTTGGACTTGTATTCATTTTGTGTTTCAAATTGCAATACAACATCTATCTTCAGCTCAAAAAAAAGTTCTATATGTACCCAATCAAGTAGCTAAAACTACGAATAAATTACTTACGACTCTTTTATATGGATAACTATGAATCTATCACTGACAATAATGAGATGCATATCTACGATGTATGTAAAGAAAGATGGGCAGTGCTTCATTAGTTTGGAAAAAAAATGGAATCCCAATCTTTTAATTTCTACCTCTTGATTTAAAATACTAGAAGTTAGATTACAGAGTATGAAATGTCAAAAGGTTACCCTGCTTTCCTTTATTTTCTTTTTTTGATCTCCAATTCATCTGTGGCCCAACAAGATAATCAACAATGACCCCTGAAGATGGCCAACAATTTACATTGACCTCTAAAGATGGCCAAATATGATGCTTACATCCTTTATCCTTCACTTCCCTTTCCTAAGCAATCCAAGGGAAGTCAGACAGAAGAATATTATACCATCGGTTTATGCATTCCATGTCATGAACATTAGCACATTCTCTCACAACCAGATTAGGATCAAGCCCAAACCCAAGGGGCAGTTCCCCTCACACTCACTCAAGCTAGAGAGAGGCCCATACTAGATGAACCCATAAAGTGTCCAAGACGACTCAGTTTTCTCTAAGAACCTAGAATGATCTAGGTTCTCTCATGTATTCATGAATATCTAGAGTGGAAGAATATGTAGAATCATGGGAAGAACCTTGAAGGTTCCCAAGCATTGAATGTGTGTCAAGGCTAGATAGCTTTTAAGCCAATCTGGGCATGGTGGTTAGGGTTGGAATCAACCCAATGAGGTCAATTCAACCCAAAATCATATTTCCGTAAGAACTGATATATCTAGAGTGAAAGAATATGTAGAATCATGGGAAGAATCTAGAAGGTTCCCAATCATTGAATGTGTGCATACGTAGCTTTTAAGCAGTTTGGGCATGGTGGTTAAGGTTGGGGTCCACCCAATGAGGTTAATTCAACCCATTCAGAAGAACCGACTCAACCTAAACTTAAAAGGGTCAATACGCATCTAACCCAAGCCTCAACCCGATGAGGTCGATTCAAACCCAACCCGGTTGGATTAGAGTGATGACATGATCATGGGTTTGCAATTAAACAAGGTCAAGTAGCCACTGACCACGATTGCAGTGAACATGTCCTGTTAGTCAGAACATCCACTTACCACCACTGCTGCTTGAAAACTCCAAACCACAACTCAGAGTGGAGCAAGTCCTTGAACCCTCTCTGTAAACTCTGTAGAGCACTCGCCCTTAATGGTCATCAATGTCAACATCCTTCTCATCTTCTCTGCCCTCCCCTACTTCACATTCCTCCAAAAAAACACTCATTTTCTCATTTGATCTTGTTGAAGATATCATTGTCGAGGGAAATTGGTTCTTAACCACTTCTTCTCCTTCCCATCCAATGACTTACCATTCATCGTCATTATCAAATACAACTATACAAGCCCTTGTCCACCACTCCCATCATTGGCTTCACTTACCATTCATCGTCATTATCAAATACAAGCCCTTGTCCACTCCCATAATTGGCTTCACTGATACCTGATCTATTCCTTTTCCTTAAACCCAAATCATCTCCTCCATTATAGATAAGGAAGAGAGATCCTCAGGTTTGAATTGGGCCGGGTTGCCTGAGTCCACAACCTGAATGGGATCCGCAGTTATACACAACCATAACACTCAAAAGTCAAACCTAGAACCTATTTATCAAGCCCAACCTTAAGGGGGATAAAGGTTATCATCTCAGAACTACCTAAGCAATACAACATACCAAGACTCTTCCTAGGCAAGAGTTCTTGAGAGCATCAATATATGAATGTCAACTTAACACACAAATGATTCCCAATTCATATTGTCCAATGCATCACATACAATCAACCTACAGCAATAACTACGACAACAAAAAAAAAGCATGGAGTACAAAAAAAAAACCTGAATTGCATTCTGAACACCAACAAGATCTTCGAATTCAACAAAGGCATAGCAAATGCCAGCATCCTGCACATCCATACACATAAGCAAGCTAAATTAAAGTTTTCCATCGGAGTACAGATAATATATATTAAACAAAAATTAAGAAAGAAACCTTTCGGTTCCTGATAGCAACACCATCAGGCCTAAGTCTACCAAATTCCAATAACTCCTGCTCCAATTCAGATACTGAAACACCCGGAGGCAGGTTCCTCACATAAACAGATCTGCATTCTCCTGAAAAACCAATTTGCAAAACACAAAGGTGACATGAATCTCCAAATGCATTCTATAAGGATGAAGAGATTGATACATAGAAGAAAAAAAAGCAAAAAAATAACCAGGTTTAGAAAGAAAAAGAATAATTTGAATTGATTAATAGAATTTTTTAGTTTGGACTTGCCCATGGTGGCCCAAGAACAATGGCCCATCATTGAGAACCCTTGTGGCTCTAGTGGAAGGTTCCAGAAACCTCAAGAAAAGCCTTGTGGATATAAAGCTCTAGGGGGAACTGAAAAGATTTCTACAGGAACTGTCTAGAGTTAAACACTTTGCAAATAATGTAAAAAACCAGAGAAAGGGAGGGCTCTTTGATTATCATCACTCGGCATCATCTCAATAATGTAATAGGTTTATATAAGGGGGAGCTCTCATCTCAGTCGTAGCAAGTCTCATCTTTTTTTTTTCTTTTTTTGGAGGAAAGTTCATTTCAGTAATTGCAAGATCTTTTTTCAATCATGTTGTGATTCTCTTAAGTGAGGGAGTGAATTTCAAGATCCTTATGCACAAAGAGCTTGAGTAGAGCTGTGCCTAAGTCTCTAACCTCATAGTTGGTAGAGAGGCGTTTACTCACATGTAAAACATTAAACAAAATGTGTTTTTTTTTTTTTTACTTAGAAATCAACTGTTTCTATAAAAATAAAATAAAATAAAAAAAACTCACTGTTGAGCCTCACCCAGCAAGATCTGCAATTGAACAATTCCTCAATGTATGTAACCATATATAATAGTATATTAGATTGCATATTAGCTTCTTATAAATAAATTCAGAAAAATCTTTGTACCTTCTTCTTCATAAGCTACAGCTTCCTCCACGCCTTCAGAGGGCTTCTCAGCCACTATCGGTGCAGAATAAGATTGTTGGGATGCAGGCTGTTGTACCTGTTTCCAATCAGAAGCCATTGGAGCGCTCCTGTTTATAGAAGTCTGGGGAGCTACAAAGGATCCAGATTGCGCTTTTGCAGCCCGCAGCTTACAATATTAAAGTCACAATGAATTCAGAGCAAAGCAAGGGATGGATGTATAAAGCAGTGAAGACAAGGGCATTGATCTGTGATTAAAATACATACAATAGAAGCATAGGTATGCTTTGTGGGTTCCACAACAGGTTCTTCTACTGGTGCAGGAGGTACTGGTGCAGGAGGGAGATCCCGCACAGTGTTCATTGCAGCTGGAATTGAAGCAACAGGCTCCTCTACTGGTGTTTCTTCAACCCAATTGTCAACTTCAGAAACTTGCTGCTGAGGCTCAGGAATACTGTACTTGTCAACCACATCATTTTCTTCCACAGGATCACTGTTTGAAAATTCTCTGGACTGAACTTCTTCCATGGGCAAATAATCAGCAACTACCAAAACCAAAAATCTTGGGTTAAAAAAAAAATTAACATTGACTGAATTACGAGGTGTACAAAAAATTTCAGGTTGGATAAGTCACAAAACAGATTAACAACAAATTTTCATTTATTTTCAGAAAATTAAGTGTCCTCACTAATTTATTCCCCAGAATTCTCATGCTACTTATGTAAGCAAGAAGTATGCAAATTGAGTGAATGGCAAACTTGCCCAACAGGCAAAAAAATTTGACAACATGCATTCATGAATACACTTTTTTTGACAATGCAACATCTGCCCATAAAATATGCCTATTTTACAAAGATCATATATTGAGAGAAACTCATGTCTTCATTTTTAATTGGACTGTGTTCTAAACCACAAGTTATGAAAGATGGTGACATCTGCACATTATGTGCGTGTTGTAGAAAAGTTTTTTTTTTCCTTTGATATTGGAGGGACCCCCGTGGCTGACCTTACCTTAAGGTTGAGCTGGGAAGGCTACCTCCACCTATTTGTCCCAATTCCACAGTTTTTTTTTTTTTTTTTTTTTTAAGTTCACAGAAATTTTTTGTGAATAACCGTCAACAAACATATGGGTAAGTCAACGCCAATATTCGAATCAAAGACCTACCTTTAACACAAGTAAACCCTAAATCATTGTGCTATGACCACTGGAGACTAATTTTGTGTTGTACAAAAGTTCATAATCGCATCCCATAAATATTCCATCAGAACTTGACGCAAATATAGTACAAATTCAAACTCTTAGTTACGGAAACATTAATGGTTTATGAATAAAAAGGGATGTCCCTAATTCTATAGCATGAGTGCATAATATGACCTCCATTATTTAAACAACTATTTCTTGACAACAAAATATGACCTCCATTATTTAAACAACTATTGCTTGACAACAAAATATGACTATCCCGGGGTCTTAATAATAGAGCTGTATGACACAAATGTCGAATCAACAATTGAAATACACAACTGGATAAAAGAGAAAAACCGGTAATGTTCCATGACAGCACCACTAGGCTCTAGCTACTTCACACATTTTAGTGTAACATTTTATAACTCTGTTCTATGGCGCAGCAAAATGAGCACTCTTGTAGAGATTCATTCAATTATATCTGCTCATGCATCCAAGCAAAGAATCATATACAACATGAATTAATACGTGAAAGGATTATAAACAAATAAAATTCAAAGATGAGGACAAAATAACTTTTTTCAAGGAAGGCTTTAAGATGGGGCAAGCATTACAACACAGAAATGAAAACCATGCACCAGAAGAAATTAAAAGGAAACCGAAGTGCTACAATGTGCTGCCCATGGGAATGGGATAGAGGTGACGCAAACAAATGCACATCAACATAATGTAAAAATTAAATTTTAAATAAAAAATAACATACCCAAAAAGGAGGTTATTATAACATAAAAAACAAGTTACATTTTGGTTCAAAAACCTTTTTCAGCACATAATATAGATCAGTGACGAAACATATGCTACTGACAAAAGAATAACATGACCAGTGATTATATGCTTGTCATTATCATTATTGTTTTACATGTATCCTATTAATATTTTTAAAAAATAAATTCACTACTGGTTTCCTTATTGAGTAACAATGCCAACAGTCATCACCGACAAATGAGTTGACCGTGTAAATTATTATAAAATTAAGAAAAACTGCACTGTATATGCTAACTAAAATAACTTAAGATGTTCACACCTTTTTCTGAAACTGGATCGGATTCATTCAGATTGGACTCAAAGTTTCCATGGACTGGCATGGCAGCAGGAAGTTGATGGATTGGTTCCTCGTCAAGGAACTGACAGATGTCATTAAGAACAAAGTAGCCCTTCTCCTGAGGAGCAAGGAAAAAAGTCTGCACAAACTGCCTTCTGTTGCTAAATTCCTTGGTTCGTATGAGTCCACAGACCATTGCAAGAACACCACCATCCCATGATTCCAAGAAATGCGCAGTTTTGATCTCAATTCCAGTGAAAGTGAGTGACATAATTTGAGAATGGATTTGCTGCACACCGTGTAATACAGATATCAGTCAACTACCCACATATCTTTAAAAAAAAATACATGTAGCAACAGTGATAGATTTCAAACAGGGAGGGAACCAAGATTCTTCTCTATAAAAGGGATGGGAAGGGGGTGGAGGCGGGGAGCAAACTATGCATATATTTAAGGAGACCTGACTCCTGACTGGAAAACATGCACATATTAAAAGGTGGGGATTGAAAATTTTGAAGTTAGAGAATGAACTTGACCCCCCTCCTTCAATAATTCATCTCAAAAGGAACTCAAACTCTCCAGGGCTATGAACGAGTTCAACCCCTTAACATAACAATACAGCCTAAAATAACCATTCACGAAGCAAGTAACACACACAAAATGACCATGTATGCATAAATATCAAAGTGGTAACGCATTTTAGACCTAGTAAAGCTTATGTCTGCTCTCAGTTAATAAAAATATAACCTAAAACTAATATAAAAATCAAAATATTAAATGATGTGGAATCGGCAGAGGTGGTTTCTTTCCTTGTGGATTGTGGCCCTCCAAGAGGTTAGTATCAACTTGGAAGAAGAAGACACGGTGTGTTGGAAGATGTCACCATCAACCTGCTTTTCAGTGAAGGCTTTCTATGATAAGCTCAACAAGAATCCTCTCCAAGACATCCCCACCATACGGCAAGGACATCTTGTTTGTTTGTCATGTTCCATTGAAGATCAGGTGCTTCCTGTGAATACTCACGCTTGAAAAGGTCCTTATCAAAGCCAACCAGATGAAATGGGCAAATGATACTAATGTTTCTTGTGAGATATGTGGGAGAGAAAAGAAAACAAGAGAACAGATTTTCTTCAATTTCCCTTTTAGCAACCAGATTCAGGAGAAAGTAGGTTCAGGACTTGGCTCATTGTTCTCCTTTAATGATCTCAGGGGAATGTGAAGAAGGTTCTAAGAGAGGTGAAAGCAAAGCATTCAGAGCAACTTAGCTAAATTTCAATGGCTCATCTCTCACGTGGTTTGTTGGAGCATTTGGCTTTTACACAACTAATGCATCTTCCATCATAAAAGAACCTATGTAGAGAATACTTGGGTGGTGATCACGACTCCTTAAATCAAGGATTATTGTGCTCCTAGGGGTGAAATCACTGTCTAAAATCATAGGTAACATGTGTCTTGGGGTGTGAATCTTTCGGGTAAGACTGCACAACGGTATCCACAGTGCAGGTTTACTTTCTGGGTTATTACTTTATTTTCTCAATCTTTTTTTGCCAGAGATCCCCATCTCCTTTCTGTAGGTGGGGCATCATCCTATAACATGAATTCTCCAATCATTTTTTCAAAAAAATCAAAATAATTTCCCAATACTTCTTTTTAAGAAATTAAACAGTGCCCAATTATTCTCTGTTTATCATCAAAATCCCACTACAGTCCTACCATTTAAATGAGTCCAAAACTAAAACAACAGCAGGTGATCAAAAATCAATATTAATCTCTAACTAAAAAAAAAATTCAACAATACACAAAGCCACAAACAATCCTTCATAAAGAAAAAAACATTAAATACACACAATCGGATCAACGGCATTACCACCATCCCATTCGCGGTCTCCGACGTGCTGCCATCAATGCGAATCAACCTGCTCATATCCGTGTAGTACCGATGCACAAACTCCGGCTGCTGCTGCAGAATCTGATAATACTGACCTACAAAGTAAGATCCAACCTACACAACAAAGAAAACACACATCGATAAACTCTCAACGCATCCACGTCTAAAAAAGAAACAAAAATCAGATGTTCGTATCAATACCTGAACAGCACTCACAACGGGTCCGGGAAACGCCGTCGCCATTGTTGCGCTTCAGACGAGCAAGCGCGGATCTGGAAGAGGAAAACATTAATGATTAAAAAAAAACTAGGGTTTTGCGGATAGGAATCAACGGTGGATGAGGGATTCGTTCGAGGTCGTACGGTTCGGATTGAAAACTTCGAGCCGACGCTCCCGTTTTAGTCCTTCACTCCACTGATTTTCTTTCCTTTTTCGAGTTTTCAATCTTTCGCTCTGGGAGTTTTTTTTTTTTAAAGGGAGGGGTTTATACGGTCACTTCGAATTCGGTATTCCATGTTTGGGCGGGGTTTATACGGTCACTTCGAATTCGGTATTCCATGTTTGGGCTAAAGCCTCGTTTGTTTCGTGTCATTCTCTGACAGAATTTGATTCCATGGGAGAAAGTGTATAAAATCTAATTTTTGATTGGTAATAATATGATAATTATAAGTCTATTGAAATTAAAATTCATGCATGTAAAAAATTAGAGTGGAATCATATTCTGACTCTTTGTAATGGTAATCTCAAATTTCACGTAATTCATATAGGTTTATATTCTCATTTTGATTTTCAATTAAAAAAATTTGTTATAATTTTTATATGTGATGTAAAAAATCTTAACTGTGTATTAAAAATTAATTTATGTTTTAAAATTCAATTTTTATTTTTGTATATGAGTTTAGATATTATTATAATTGATATAGATAATGTGTGATGTAGGTTTAGGCCTGAAACAATACATTATATATTTATAAAAATATTTATAAAAAATTACTTGTTTTTTATTATTATTATGATATGGGTAAGTAAATAAATTTTGCAAGTATATATATAATAGTAAGGGTATTTTAGGCATTTAAATTAAATTTCTTATCATTTTTAATGTATGAACCAAACATTAGAAAATAATTCTTTAGAGAAATCTACTAGTGAACCAAACAGTTTGATGGAATCAGAAATTCTGATAAAATAATTCTTAGTAAACTGATTTCTAGTAAAGTTATTCCACCTAAAAAAATATCACAAACCAAGAGGGACTAAGGGGCCGTTTGGTTCAGCTGAAAGCTGATTTTAAGTCTTGATTCATAAATGCAGATTATACAAGTCCTGATAAGTTTTAATCAATTCAAAGAAAAAAAATATTTGATTCAGCAAAAATTATAAGCACTTATGAAAATAAGTGTGTTTGGTTAATATCTCACTGCAAGTTAAAAATTTAAGGAAGAAGTGTAAGAGAAAGCCGGTTGGAGATGAGCTACTATTTTTGAGGGTTGGAGGGTAGAGAAATTTATGTAGAAGGCATGGTTGATTATATATTTGGATCTTTCTTGTTTTGATGAAAACAATGATGATGATCGTGTTCAACTTGTTCATGGTTTTATTTAAATAATGAAAATAGTGTATATATTACATTCAATAAAAAAGTCCTGATAAATCTAAACATACCCATATGTGAAATAATGTTTACTCTAAACAAAGTCGTATGCATAGATTTTGTTCATTTTAATAAAAAAATAGTTGATTGACGAACAAATTACAATTTTATTTTTTTTGTTAAAAGAAGTTTATTATAAAAACATACATATATATGCTTTGGGAATTTTGTTTTACAAATTGATTGGATAAATGAATTTCATCCATGAATTGGCAGGTTTGTGAGGGAAACCAAGGACACGATTTAGCATCATAAAAGTACATTAAAAAAATTATTTCAGCTGATGCAACATTATACATTCATCTACATTCATTTCCATGAAACCTAAACAATTTTTCATCTACAGATCTGAGGAAATATCACAAATGGAGGAGATGTGGTGGGTTTTTTTTATCTAGATCGTTGGTTGGGGAGGAGATCCAAAGAGGAGAAAGCAGATCGGAGAGACTCTTGCCGGATATGTGGAGATGGTGAGAGGGAGATCACAGTGTAAGCTCGTGAATTGTGAGGATGATCAGTCGAAGAACCATTTAATAAGGAGATCAGCGAAGAACCTTGACGGAGATCGGCGCAGGAGGTGATAGTAGGTCGCAGTTCATCTTCCAGGGTTCAAAGAGGGGCTATATGTTCAGTAGACAATCGTGCAAGGAGAGAGACGGTTGAATGGTTGAAAGAGGGTTTAAATACCCTATGTAAATTCTCGATTATGACAGGGGCATTATGAACTTTTCACAATGCTCTCACATAGCTGAATACTTTAGCCGGATATTTTAAGTAAATATTTTGGGCTGAAAAAAAGTTGCCCAAAATGACTGAATGAGGTAAATAAAAATGGCTTATTTGACATCCAACCAAACACTTTTAAAGCTTATTTTCAGTTTTAAGCCTAAAAAGCATTGATAATAAGATGAACCAAACAACCCCTAAGAGTTCGTATGATTGAAAATCAATGGATAAAATTTCAAATTTTGTCAATATATAGACCTATTTTAGGAAATCATTGGTATGAGGCATTGGCGGAACATTTAAAAGCATGATAGTTGTTCAGCGTGGCAAGCTGTGGTGTCACAGGTCGAAGCAAGGAAATTTCTAAAATTGATTTCATATAATATTATCATGTTTTAAACTTAAATTTATAAAAAAATGTAGTTTTCATAAATTTTTAAAAATAATTATTGTTTGCATTAAAAAAACATTTGTGTTTTGATCCACATTTAATTTTTTTTTCTTCTCAAATGATAAACAAAATCAGTTTAAATTAAATACAAACCATTTTTATGTCCTATTGGGACAACATCAGGATATACCGTGTTAGGAAAGCAAGAAAAAAAAACGTTTAACGCTACTATCTAAGGGTTAACACAAACGATGATTTTGCATTTGTTTCGGAGTTCACATTACATCGTGTCTGCCAGCGCAAATGTGTCCTTGATGCAATCCCAAATAGGACCTTAAAAAGGGGGTAAAGAAAACAAAAGTAAAAGAGGAGGAAAATAATATGAAATACTTTTTACATTCAATTATCAAAATTTTCTTTGAGTCTTTTAGCCCCCGTTTGGAACGAGGATAATTTTTATTCTAGGGTATAGATTTATCCAAACATAAATGAGTATAAATAAGGATAAAGTGATTTTGTGTTTGATTGTATTTTGAATTATTCTCATTGGTAAACGTAAGAATAAATGTTTTGTTGCTTGGGTAAAATGTGAATAAAGTATGGATAAAGATTTATAAAATGTAAAAAAGTAATGATAGTTGATTTGACATGTGATTTATAAGAGGTAATGACAGTTGATTTGACAGCGGGCCCATATATTCTTTAGGTGGAATAATCTATGATAACTTTTATTCTAGGGGTTGATTGGAATTCTTATACTACTTTATCAAGGTTTATTCTGGTATAATTTATCTGGGGTTATCCGGGGTAAACAAACACCCCCAAATACTTATCCGGGGTTATCCGGGGGGTTATACTCGTTCCAAACGGGGGCTTATTAATTACATTTTCCTTAACGGGATTGAAACTAACAAGAATAGTTGGAATAACAAGCATCCATCTCGTTAGTACTTTGGATACTCGTATAACCAAGGGCGGCGCCACCCTTTTAATAGTGGGGTCAAATGACCCCATGAAGTTAAAAAAAACAAAAGATAAACTAGCCCACTCACCATGTTTAATTCAAGTTTGGCCCGATTTAATATTTTAAAAATAAATGATATGTCCACTTTTTTAAAAAGAAAACAAATCAATCCATTAATTTTAAAACAAATCGGCCCAGATTTCAAAGTACTGTCCATTATAAATCCTCTATCCATTACTCTATTAGAAAAAAATAAAAAAGTTGAACTCTAAAATACCATATTAAAAAAAAAAGCCAGCCTCTGGAACCCCTTATTAGCGGATTCATTTCACCCACACATAGACAGATGCGCCAATCACCGACGGATGGACGAATGTGTCAATCACCGATGAATGGACGGACGCGCCCATTGTTATTGGTCGCATTCCCGATCTCATCTTTCTACTATGTTTCATGTATTTAATCATGGATTTTTTAGAATATTCTTGATCATAATAGACAGTTGGTGGAGACAAAGAAACACCTCATATATACATTAATGTATTTGTTTATGAGGTTAGCATTGATTTTACCAGTTGAGACTGCAAGAGTTGAAAGAACTTTTCTATTAGGGACACAAACCGACCCCAGGTAAATCCATGAGTTTGATTCGGTTATTATTTACTATTATTATTCTTTTTAATAACCATTTGAACCCTGCATATCATGGGATAGAATCTTCTACGTGGCTTTTGAATTGGTTGACACATGGATCTTAAGGTGTGACAAATTTGATCTTTTACAGTAGTTTTATTTGAGCCCCTCAAAAATGTAAATAAGTCTCTCTTATTAGTAAGTCCATCATATTTTCATAACTTAATTCATAAGCCCCTCATATATTAACTCCGTATTCAAACAATTAGTAAGTCCTTCTCATGATAAACTGACGTAGTGTGATGATCACGCTTTTTCTGCTGACCCGATCAACTTTCAGGGATACAAGATTTGTAGGCTTCAACAACATTGTTGATTCGTGAAGAATATCAGGACGATGGACTACAACGAGTCTATTAATTCATAAGAATACTAGAAACAATGAAAATCTATGTATTTGACAATCCTCCTAAGATTACAAAAACACAGTAGAGAATAGAATTATATTGATCAAAATATGTTCTAATTTTGTGATTACAAAATCTATTGATAGAATAGATAATCATAATAAACTATGATATCAACCAACGAATCTCTCTATATCTCTCAAATGACAAATAAATAAATTCTATATCTCTCAAATGACAAATAAATAAATTTTAACAAAATCCTAACTAAATCCAAATTTAAATTCAAATTCAATCCTAACTAATAAAAATAAAAATTCATATATGGATGATATCTAAATATTAACTAATTATATCCAAAAAATATGATAAACCTAAGAAATAAAATAAAAATTATAAATCATTTATAATCGTCCATTTGATAGTCCTCAATGCCAATCGAACGGTCTATGATTGTGTTGTATCACAAACCCTAAATCTCACCCTTTGAGGCTTCTCCGCCACAAATTCTCTCTCATCCGTTCGACACCCCATAAATCCCTTGCCGCCCAGCCCTCGTCGCTCGGTCCTTGCAGCCCGGCTTGACTACTGTCTGTTTTGATGAAGCAAGTGATTCCTTTTAATCTTTGTAATGCCCAAGCATGAACACATCCACCAAAACAAGAGTTCCTGGCATGAATTGAAAACATTGCCAAACAAATTGTGTTTGTTATGTTTTGTACAAAAACCCCCAAGGGTTATAAAATACAAATACCTGATTAAACTGGGCCTATTGGCCAACTGGGCTATACCACTTTTTTTTTACTATCTTGCTTCCAACAAGATTATAACCTGTGCCTCACCCATAGTCCGTAGGGGAGAGTATCCTTTACCAGGCGAGCCACTACTCACAGAACTCGTATTTGATGTTTTGACGGCCAAATTGGTGACCCTGTAGTTGTGTCATTAATCATTATATTCTTGAGAGGAGTTGATCCACCAATTTAACTTATTTTGAGATTTAACCTTCAAAACATATTTAAATTACGATGATCACTCTGCGGTGTTTTGAAAAAGTGGCATGCTTCTTGTGCAAGGGCAATAATATTTGAGAAATACTACAATTTGTTTACTTTTGAGACATATGCATCAGTCATAGAGTCTTTGCCATTGTTTATTTTTATTCAGTGGTACGACTCTCCACAACCATGTATGTGCATACATGTGCATTAGAACAAAAAAAAAGAAACTTTTGTTGAGGTTTGATAAACATTGATTTTATTATTGATACAATTGAGATTTTCAATTGGTTGATATTCAATAATTTATGAATAAATAAAAGAATTTATAAAAAATTGTGGGCATACTTATTAAAAATATGTCAATTAAAGATTTTATCAAAAAAATTAGGAGGGCTTACTTATTGAGGGGTGAACTAATTAGGAACATGAAAATGATCTTTAGCAACAAAATCTATTTAAAGTGATTTACTTGTAATTTTGAGGGGCTCACGTAAGGATCGGATCTGGGTGGGTGATCCGATCATGGTAGGCTCAGATCCAACCTTATCGGGTCAGACTCAATCAAGGAAGGGCCAACCTCTTAACGGGCCTTCTTATGAACTGGGCCACCGTCACTTTCAAGGACGGCCTGGACCACACTGGGTAGCCGGGGCCCTTTAAAAATCTCAGCCCAGCATAAGCCGAGAGGAGATCCTAACCGTTGAAAGCGTATCCGACGCACGACATCCCTAGATCTCTAAAGCCCCCCAATTCGGTGGTTCCAGAGAAAAGAGTGAAGAGAATCTGCAAAGGAGAGGCTCGTGAAACCCTACTTTTCTACAGATCGCCAATCGAAGAACCAAAAATAAAACCTTCTCTGTCTCTCTCATTAGTTTCTTTCGCTTCTGCTCCTCTCCTTCGCAAGCAAGTGTTCTCGGTAATGAAACCCTAGATTAGACTGAAACTGCTCCATTTTTTTATTACATTTATCTTTGTTTTGTCCCCGGATCCTGTGATATTACATTTTTTTTTCTTTTATTTTTGGTGTTTCTGGACCGTTGAAATGATTGAAACTGTGGATTTAGGGTTTCTGGCATTTATTCGGTGTCTCGAATCATATTTTTACTTTCCGTGTCTCCGAGGATCATCGAATGCGTTGCGTTATTTATCTGGTTTGTTTGATTGATCATGCTTGAATAATTTTGTTTGTTTTCCATTACCGCATCAACCAAAACCACTGTTCATGTACATATGTAGATGCATGACGTAAATCAGTAAAGCAAATATTGCGTTGAATCTCAGTGACTCACAGACTCAAAACATGATACAGATTTATATACGGAGTTTAATGTGCGTATCAGTACTGTTTCCTTGCCAATTTGAAATCATGAAATATAAGGCATGTGAACGGCTTTCAACATGGTTGTTTTTAAAGCTGGTATAAGACATGCTTAAATATCCCATTTTTTAAAATAATCATTGTGTTTTCTGAAGGTTTCAGAAAAATTGAATTAAGATATTATTGGAAAGCCGTAGAGATCTTTTGCTGTTTTCTGCCAGCTTGTTTTGATTTCAGATGGTGGTTAGGCGGTCGTCGGCTGTGTATTTAGACTAGCGTAACTTTTGATGGGTATTTAATGCATTGTGAAACGGTCATGCGATTAGGTCGTGTTGAATATTGTATCAGCATCTTTATGTAGATCAAATCACTCGTGTGTATTTTTTTCTATCAATTTAATTCATTTTTTCTTTCTATACCACAGCGAGCAACGCCAGTCACTTGGTTGGGAATTTAAAATATAAAATGGAGGTCAGTGAGGCAATGATTACCCAGGCGACAAACACTTCAGGGTATCCTTCCATGGGATATACTTCCGCGGAAATCAACACGGCTGATCCAAGCACCCATGCTGTCAACGCTGCTGGGGTTTCTGTTTCATATGCCCCTTCATCAGAAGCGGCCTATCATTTGCCTGACGGTCCTAGTTATGGTACTGATGCAACTTCTGTTGCGCCAGTGGGAGAGGCGACCACAGCCAGTGGAAATTTTGTTGGACTGGAAGCTGCAGCAGGCCATTCAGAGCAGGCGGTTTCCACAAATGGTGGGTCGAGCGAAATGAATATTGCTTTGACTGGAACCATGGAAAATGGAAATGCTTCAAGTGAAGCTGGTGGAGCTGTTGTTCAGCCGCAGTTTGAGGACCCTGGTATCTCTTTTCCCTCGTACAATCTGTCAGGATAAATTCCATTTCTTCACATTTTTCTCATATTCCCTGTTTTGGAAAAATGATAGATGTGTCCATGGTATAACTATATGATGGTAAAATCCAAGGTAGAAAAAAGGGGTAGACAAGTTGTCTTTTCAGAAAAGATGCAAATGCATAAGGTACCCCAGTACCCCAAGCCATAGTCATAAGGGATCATTCACCTAAGTGCTATTCCACCTGTAAATGCCCTTATTTTTTTCTGTTGAATACCAAAGTCTCCCTTTGTTAGATCATTCCTATCCTCCACCCTCAGAAAGAGGGCGTGGTTGGAGAATTGTTTTGGTTTTGAATAGCTGCAATTGCACATCTTAGAGGTCGTCTGTCAATATGAGCATCACCAGCACCTCCACTGTCAGAACTTCCACCACCATTTAACCTGTATAAGTCATTTGCATGTGTCTCTTTAAAAAAAAGATACATGTGGTACTGGTTTTTGTCCATCAATTGTTCAGTATCACGAGCTTCACTGTTGGGTTTAGCTATTCATATCATCATTGATAGGTCCTCATCATTTTTTCAGGGGCAATTTCTACTGAGGAAGATCGTCTATGGGGCATAGTAAGAGACAATTGCTTAGACTTCAATGCCTGGACAGCCCTCATCCAAGAAACTGAGAAGGTGGCAGAGGTAAATTTCACATTGTTCATCATTTTAAGAATCATTCTTCATTATTATTGTTTGTATTCATAATTCATCTATTATTGCAAGAAGTTTGTTTGCATATCAATCAAGGCTTTTGTTGTTGAATTGCTGTGCCTTTGATGATGATAAATTGTTTAATTGTGAAGTGGCTAAAAAATAGGATAAAAATAAACCTCATGGACATGCTGAGTGTGCTTGTTAAATAACAGTTCATTTTTCCTGATTCAGCCATCTCCATAAAAAGCATATCCTGTGTTTCCCAGTATGTATTATACATATTGTGTGAATGTGTGGTATTTCCCTGTATGTATTGTGCATGCTGTTTACACTATTTATAGTACTGGGTCAATGTGACACAGATTCCCAATCCTTTGAACCCTGATGTAAAATACTATAGTAATAGAGCATTAAATTATACTGAAAGATAATGTGAGAAGAAATACTAGTGAGATACCTGTTATTTCATATCTCACGAGCGTATTGATCAATGTGGTTGTTTTCCATGGGATCAAATCCTCTACGGCAGGGTACAGGGAAATTCCCCTGTGGCTTGCTCGGTGGTGTGCCACATAGACTGGCACAATATTCTTAATGGGTGCATGCAGGGGAATTGTGTTGCATGCACCTTTTAAGGGTGGTGTGCCCACCTACATGGCACACCACCACCCGAGGCCTGCCATAGACAATTCATCCCGTTTTCCATGTCCATTATGAAATGTGGAGACTTGCAGAGGAATATATGCAAACGGAGATTTGGTTAGCCAATTAGCATCCCTGTCTTCTTTGTCAGGGGATCAAACCCCACCATGTTAAATGTGCACGGGGGAGCACCAATATTCCCCCCAAAAAAATGCATGTCTGTAATTGGTTTACAACATGCACAAAAAGTTTCATTTGAATGAGCCTGTGTCAATGACACTATTCATGTTATTCTTATTACCCCTTTGAATGCTGTGGGGCACTGTAATCGCAAACATGGACGTGTGATACCTTATTATGTAAACTACTGTAAATGTGGAATTTCTGACTTCCGTTCATAGAAGAAGACTTACATAACCATACATGAAAAACCCTGAATGAATCAAACCTTGTAATAACGTTTTTCAAGGTAGGGGCTGGAAATGTAAGTAGGGAAACAGTAAACTATACAAACACATCATGGCTGCATAAGTATGATAATCTGTTGCCTTTGAGCATGGTGGAATTATATAACCCAGGAGGAACGTGCATCTCTTGGAGTGCACCAATGAATTATTTATTGGCCTTATTTCTAAGCTAATTGGGCTGTGCAACAATGATCACTGAATGAAATGACATCTGGAACTTTATTTAGTCAAATTTCGGATAGCTCACTGCTGTGGAAGTGAAACTATAGCAAGGTTGGATTTAGATATGTCATCTCTAAAAATTTTCCATGTATGCATTAGGAGTGGGGTATATATCCCTTGATGAAGAGGATATGGTTAATGGTATTGTTACTGGTGATCTGAATTATATTTTGAACAATATTTGATGACTCACGCCCTTTTGGATGTCAACTCAGTCAGCTTGCACAGACCTCTCTGGCAAAAAATTCATATGGTGTTTTCTTTTTAAAGGCAATGGTGGCTTGAATGTCTTAGATTTTTTTCTGCACTAAACCATCTTAAAGAAATTCAAAACATCATTGAGCTAACATTGATTCATGGCACGTCGATCAAAACCTTTTCCAAGAAAAACATGTATGGCGATTGGATAATTAATCATCTTCCTTCCATCGAAATTTGGATGATGCTTGATCTTAGGATAAAAGAACATGGGGCTTCATGTAGTGTTAGATGGCGTATCTATTTAAATGTTTTGTTTCTTTCTGATGGTTGTCAATTTTACATATATCTTGTCCACCTGTTCACTTTGATTTGAATTGTCCATTGATGAGATGAGATGTTTGTAAAATATTGTAATGCACTTTTAGTTGCATATGGACATTCTTAGTTTATTTTCCTAAGCAAACACTTGCTGGTTTCTAAACTAACTTTTTTTTTATTGCTGTTCTCTTTCGCAGAACAATATATTGAAAATCCGAAAGGTTTATGATGCATTTCTGGCAGAGTTTCCCTTGTGTTTTGGATATTGGAAGAAGTATGCAGATCATGAGGCACGTTTGGACACGGTTGAGAAAGTTATAGAGGTGTATGAGCATGCAGTTTTAGCGGTGACCTACTCTGTTGATATTTGGTTGCATTATTGTGCATTCGCTATATCGACATATGAAGATCCGGATACTATTCGGAGGTACTAGTCCTTGTAGTTGTGTTATTTCAGTATCACAATCAAAACCATGCAATCTGGTGTCTATCACTGTGAAAAGTACCTTGTGGTGAACTTGTATTGCTTCTAACTAATGTTTTGTATGCCTGCAACAGTGATTCCCAAATTTATGGTGGAAAGGTTTGTTTGCTGGCTTGCACTTTAGAAATGCTTCTTTTCTCTAAAGTGCAAGCCTTTTTGTCATTTTGTGGCCACTTCATTATGTTGCCCTTTCTGATTTTAGGGCTAAATTGCATTATACTATCCTCATAATACCTACTGCGGTTTTCTTAGTCAAAAGGCGCGTTTAATAGTCCTTTAAAATCTCCATGAACATCTGCCGTCTTTAAGTTTGTCACTCTTGAGGCTATCTTGGGTGCATCAATGTTCCAAAATGCTGCTGGGAAGATCACGCCAGTTAAGGGCTAAGATGGCCTAAATGCTCTCCTCTCCTTCACGGGCATAGTGTAATTTTTTGGGAAGGTAAATGTGGCGTGTTTGGAAGTGTCCTATGCTGTTCAAGTGAAAATTTTCCTTCTGTCAAACATTGTACGAGTTCTTATGCATTCATGTGTGGTTTCTAAGGTAATCTTGGTGTTGAGGCATTTGTCATAACCCATTTGGAATGATTGGCGTTTCAGGCTTTTTGAACGTGGATTGGCGTATGTTGGCACAGATTATTTGTCCTATCCGTTGTGGGATGCATACATCAGCTATGAGTACTCACAGCAGCAATGGAGTCACTTGGCTTTGATTTATACCAGGATTTTAGAGAATCCTATTCAACAGCTGGATCGTTATTGTAATAGGTTATTCATCCTTTATCTATATGCATAATCCTCTTTCCACTCTGGGAATGCTTACTTTTATATGATCATATTGTTTGTTAGCTTAAGATGTTATATATCTGGTTGTTTGGTATGATGTAGATCGATGAAATGATTCTAAGGTCCATTTTGGATGCATTTGAATCAAAGATAAGTGATAATGTATCATATAGTACAGTAATAAATGCATCTTATAGTATCCAATATTAATTAGGGTTAAAGACATCCAAGTCCTCGCAAACATAGGTAATCCCATATAAGTCCTTATCAAAGTTGGGGCAGACGTATAAGTCTTTGAAAACTCATAAAAACCCATATACATCCTTAGTTTCAACAAAAAATAATCATAACCCAATTTAACTTTAACCTATAACTATAAAATGATTAAATTATCCTCAAATTTTTAACCATTTTCAAATAATACCTCAATGAAATTATGAAAATGAAGAAACATAAAAAGTTTTACAATGATAATTTAATCTTTGCATGGACTAATTTGTTTTTATGATTATTTATGGAGACTATAATATCTACACAATTACATAATGATAAAATATTTTGTTAAATTTGAATGAAATTTTAACCTAAGGATGATAGTTAGATATTTGTGAGTTTTTAGGGACTCGTGTGTCTGCCCCAACTTTTACAGGACTTGTATGTGATTACCCAGGTTTGCAGGGATGTAGATGTCTTTAACCCTATTAATTATGTCTTTCATAGAATGCAATGTATGCCCATCTTTATATTAAGAACTTCAAATACCTATAAAAAGAACATGAAGTTAAATAATAAAATAGAATTCTGTTAGGGCAACTTATTGTCACACACACAATTTTCCTGACAGAACGATGATATCAGTTCTGTTATATGAGGAGTTGAGGACTACTATCGATCTTCACAAACTTTGAAAACTTAGTCCTTTTCATATGTATGCATTGTGATGATTTGCTGTTTTTTTCTTTTCAATGTGATATTATCTTGTTAATATTGTCAGCATTGCATGCTTTCCTTGTGAAAATAAATACAATAATAGTGATCAGTTGATCACTCATATAATTTCACTTCTGAATCCATTTTCAGTTCAGGTCATTACCATTTACATGTTCAATAAAGTCGGGTGTAATTGGTTTTATTTTGTGGAATCATTTTTATTTCGTTATTTCTTCTTTTATAGAACCTCATTGATGTGGGACGGCTGAACAATAGGTTTTTAAAATGTTTACTTTTATACTGAATTTTTGTTCATTTTGAGGGCTACTTGTTTACTCCATTTATCTTAGTATCGCATTGTTGTCGATTGATAGCTTCAAGGAATTGGTTGCAAGTCGTCCATTATCAGAAATACAAGCTGCTGAGGAAGCTGAGTCCAGCGACCCAGGAGTTGCGGGTGAAGTTTTACCTGATGGTGTGGAACAGTCGTCTAAACCCGTAAGTGCCGGCTTAACAGAGGAAGAGAAGTTGGAGAAGTATGTGGCAATTAGGGAAGAGATGTATAAGAAAGCTAAAGAGTACGATTCTAAGATCATTGGTTTTGAAACAGCTATAAGGAGGCCGTACTTTCATGTAAGGCCCCTTGATGATCCAGAGCTTGACAATTGGCATAACTATCTGGATTTCATTGAAAGGGGTGACGACTTTAATAAGGTATGACCATGGATTTTTAGTTTTATGGTAATTCTGTATCACTCCAGATATGTCACTATTATTTAGTCAGTGCTTGTTATATTCAGCACTGCTTGGAATGGCTAAGAGACTTACAGTTGAGTTATATTGGCTGCATTATATGCTTTATTGGCTAAAGTGTTAGCTGAAGCTACATTTTAGAACGTGAAATTGAACTGAGGCTAAAGCATGGACTATTTGAGTTCTTTGAGGCTAAGTACTTCAGACTCTCATTTGTTGGAGTTTCTGGGTTCATGGTATATGTTGCATAGTGAGTATGATTTTTTGAAATTCCAATCTCATACATGCAGGTATCTGCTTACCTACATAATCATCTTACTATCAAGCAAGGAGGTCCCCTCCTTCCCTATTGAGGGGCCTCCCAGTTCAGCTATGGAGTACTCTTATGCACATCTCTTTGATGCTGGATTCCATCTTTTATATCCATTATAAGTCAGGGTTTTTCAATCTAATCTTGTTTTGTTACAGGTAGTCAAGTTATACGAAAGGTGCTTAATAGCCTGTGCCAACTACCCTGAATACTGGATACGTTATGTACTGTGCATGGAAGCCAGTGGCAGTATGGAACTTGCATCCAATGCTCTTGCTCGCGCTACCCAAGTGTTTGTCAAGGTGGGATATATATTAGAATTTTTGATTTCTTAGTATCCTTTTTTTGGGAATCCATTCTCCTGCTGGGTGATTTGATCTTGTCTGAGTTT
Organism: Acorus calamus; assembly: GCA_030737845.1. NCBI lineage: Eukaryota > Viridiplantae > Streptophyta > Magnoliopsida > Acorales > Acoraceae > Acorus > Acorus calamus. The sequence goes on along the minus strand of CM060863.1, from coordinate 1,894,880 downwards.
GATTTGTAATTGTAAGTAAATTTACCAAATCATTAGCTGTGAGGAACATATTGGAATATGCTGCTACCAAATCATAATCTTATATTAGTATATTTTCTTCACTAAGGGCTTGTTTTGGGTGGAATGTTATTGGGTTGAAAGGTAGGATAAAAATATGATGCCTAGTGATGTTACCTCTGATGTTTATTAACTCTTGCTTGGTGATGTTAGAACAAAAAGGAGGCATGCATCAGATATTCCTGAATCCTGAGCCACCATTTCTACAAAAAACATATGATTCTAGGAGAGCCTTAGATGATGTATTCTCTGTTGTCCATAATTACTGGTGTTACATAATTTTAGTACTCCCTTTAATATAATCATCTTATATATTGGTGGGCAAGATGTTTTTCCAGCATGATTTCAGTGAAATTATTGGGGCAATTCAACAGATCAGAGATTCTTTTTTCCATCACGCTGGGTCACCGTGTCCCGTGTCTGTGTCTGTGCTTCATAGGCTTTGGGTCATAGCCAGCTACCCTCTCCTCCCAGCACCCTGCAATATGGGGACAGCTTTGGGTCATGGCCAACTAAGATTCTTAATATTTGGGAATCCAGGCATGTAAGTTAGTTACACAAGTAATAACAAAAAATGAGAGGGATGGAAAAAGGAAGGAAAGAAAATATAAGTTGTACCTGGCATGTTGTGTCTCCAATATGCATCTGTAAATAGAATAACCACTGTGATTTTACAATTCAGAATGATCACATTGAAACCTTAAAACCTGACGGAAAATAGTTGAATGTGGATTTATCTTTCCTGAATGATATGATTCACATCCCTTGACATCACATGGTTTTCTTGTTATTTCTGCATGCGGTGTTTTTATTTTTCCTTTTGTAGATTCAATAAGGTAATACAGCATTGATAAATAATAATAAAAAAAAATCTTAATGTCTATTTTTATGGATTTGACAGAAACAACCAGAGATTCACCTTTTTGCTGCTAGCTTCAAAGAACATAGTGGAGATACTCCTGGAGCTCGTGTGCATTATCAGCTTCTGCAATCTGAAATTTCACCTGGCTTGTTAGAAGCCATAGTGAAGCATGCAAACATGGAACATCGATTGGTAAGACCATCCTGATGGCATGCATGATATTTTTGCCCATTCCATGCAATGGGTGCAGGCTTTAGTCTGAGCCTCTAAGGGCTGACAGCAGCCTTAAATATGGGATGCATGGAGGATGAGAGTCATGAGATGATCTCTGTGTTGGGTCAGGCTTTAATTTGCCTAGCTAGTTGTCCTCTCGCCTTAATTAATGAATTCAACTCGTATTCTAAACTTATGCCAGATAATGATGGATTAAAGTTGGTTCTAAGTCGAGTGATTAATTATAACTGTTCATAATTTTCATCTTACATTCTTATAACATGAACTCTATTCTGACTATATCAAAGGCTTCAGATTGGACAGTTCCATCCAAGATGACGTTTATTAAAATGGGACACACACACACAGGCCTGCACTTGTAACTGAATGGTTGACAATGTATTTTGCAATCATGAAGTCTTGTGTACAAGTCCCACTGCTTACCTTAAAAAATGGTGATCTGTCTGAGTCAGAGTTGGGATCTATCTAGGTATGCCTTTTTTTTAAGGGTGGTGCTGGATAGGAGCAATTTATTAAGAAAAAAGCCCCGAACAAAAGGAAACAAGGGATCTCCATACAAACAAAAATATGAGGAATCTGATGGTAAGCTTTGTTTACATTATGGTTTCTATTGCAATGTTGTGAGACACACAACAAGCTAAGCCTGCAATGTTCTAATGGTCATACACTGTGTTGCATGAGTTGGATCTGGTAACTTTTTTTTGGGGGGAAGAATCACGGTGTCTCCAATTTCTTATATAATAAAATTGGTAAACTACAAAAGTCACATATAGAAACGGTACAAGGAAAGGAAAAATGAAAGGTCAAATCTGGTAATTTGACATTATTCTTTTCTAATTAGTAATTTATTATAGTCTCGTGTTTGCAGGGAACTGAAGCTGCAGATTCTGTATATGAAGAGGCAATTGCTGCCGAGCTATCTAAGGATCAATCTCAAATATTGCCGATGTTGTATGTGCAATATGTGCGATTTTTGTTCTTGGTATGTGATTCATCAAATCTCAAGCTTTATATTGAGCATGGGTATATAATAAACACATAAAGGAATTAATGTTAACTTTAACAGATTTTTGAAACTTCCCGTAAAAAAAACAGATTTTTGAACCTGCCTGAGTGGTGATTTGTCTGGCTTTTACATCGTAATCATTATTTGATTTTAAACAAATTTTCTTTCCTAATGATTTCAGCTTCTCTGTGTAAGATACTAAGCTGTCTCTTTAACTTGCCATTACAAGCACCGGAGTTTCATTTTTCTCAAATGGCATGTGATTTCTTGATTGAGTTTCTTACAAATAACTTTGATTGTGATTGTTCACTTTTCAGTCACATTTTATTCATGATACGTACATGGACAGACTACAGCTGTATTTGTGATTGTGATGTGATGCTTATAGTAATTTAATTATTTGCGTTATTGGTGTATGGTGATATATTGATCATAAACTTAAAAACTCTATTTTGACTTTGCATACTTCAAAAAGGGGATGAAACTAAGCTTTCTTTTACTGTTTTTTTTATATTTCTTAAATCTCTGGAAAAAATACTGAACCTATGATTTTTTTTTTATTAATTTACTATTTTAAACCAAAAATGGGGCAGATTTAATGTTATTGTCATTAGCTGAACTACCTTATCATAGTGCACAAAAAGATATCTAATTCGTTTATGGCATAGTAGCATTAATCTTGCATTCTCATGTGTTTAAATTCAAATAAGTACCTAATCTGTTAATACTTTTTGGTAATACTTATTTGAAGTACTCCAGATAGCAGCTCTGAGGAGTGTGTCATTTCAATATGATCTACAAATGATTATCTCAAATGCAATTCCCAAACCCTTTCTAATGACACTGTTAGGGCCTCTAATTTTTACATCATTTTTAGGTTGCTGGCAAAGCAGAGAAAGCAAGGGAGATTTTAGCGAAAGCCCTTGAATATGCGCCCCTGTCCAAACCTCTTTTGGAGGTTCACTTCTACTTCTCTTCAATGTTCCTATGACCTCCATGCTTCTCCACTACTTTCACGTCCTTTTAGGTACAGAGTTGATTGATTTGTTTGTGCAGGCTGTAATATTTTGGGAGTCAATCCAGAAAGTTCCAAAGAGAATTGATTATCTGGATTCACTGGTGGAGAAATTCATCACATACACATCTGAAAACCCCAACATGACAAACACCGCAGACAAGGAAGAATTATCATCCTTATTTTTGGAGGTAATCATAACAAGTTTTTCTGAGAAGCTCAGAAAAGTGAAGGCTTTTACATGTTATATTCTTGAAACAATTGGTAGCATGGATGTTTTGGACAACACTTATATGGCTATGTTTCTAATATGGATAACCTCGTTATTGCTTAAGATAAACACCCTTAATTTAAAGAGATATGTTCTTCAAATCATAGAAAATTTGACTATCTGCATATTCAATTTACAAAGTAACAAAACTTCTCTAAAAGGAGATTGTTTACTCGATAATGCACTACCGCAGTGATGTTGTAGGATGCATGTTGGAAGCTACACCTCCACAAGAGTTGCTCTATCATGTTATTGTTATACATCAGATACCCGAAAAAGTAATAAATGGTTGGATTGGGATTGGAAGCATGTGTTTTAATTAGTTGTCCTACTGATAGTAGATGAAATGCTGTACAATAACAGATTCAAACCAAGGAAAATTAGCTAAATGGTATTTGTAATCACAAAAGAGATTTAACATTTTTTTTAATGTATTTTCATAAATTTAGTTTACTTGTAGACCACCAGAAACATAGATCATCATCACAGTAAGGAAAATAATTAGTTGGTTAACAATGAGATTTTTTTAACCTGTTCAAATGGTTTTGGGTAAGCATGATTAGTACCAGTACATGGAATGGATTCATATCTAGAGTTGACTTGGATGCATGGCTTTAAAGTTTTTTTAGCACGAGTATAATATTGTTAGTTGGGGATTACTTGAATTTTGTTCCTTTTTTATTTTTGGTATTAATGTGATACTAATATGTTTTGGTCTATCGGTCTTTTCGTTAGCAAAAAGGCAGCTAGCAAAGATGACATTCTAGTCTGTTGTGCTTATCTAAAAAGTTCTGGAAGTGGAGTGCCAGTTATATCACTGTTAAAAATAAAATCTGAATATCAAACCATTTTAGGGGAAAAAACACATCCATTTACCATACGTGAAGTAGATTGTACTTCAAAAGATTTCTCTTGTTCTGCCTTCTCTTGTAACATGTTGTATATTAACTGGTATTGAATCAATATTTTTCATGCCAATATTGTAGTTTCTTGATCACTTTGGGGATGCTAAATCAATAAAGAAGGCCTACAATCGACACGCAACGCTATTTCTAAGGCAAAAGAGCGTGCTAGTGTCAAAAAAGAGACGTGCCGATGAATTTTTGGCTTCAGATAACTCAAAATTGGCCAAGACATATTCAGGAGCTACACCAACATCTCAGTCATTGACTGGGGCTTATCCAGTTGCCCCTAGCCAGTGGACTGCTGGTTATGGACAAAAACCTCCAACATGGCCACAAGCTCCCCAACCACAAGGGCAGCAGTGGAATCCTGCCTATGCACCCCAGGTTCGTTGATTCATTTAACCTAATTAAACACTAACTAGTAGGAAAGCTTTGTTGCTTTAGATGCTCAATGTCAGGTGAGGATGCCTTTATGTTATCTGTCTTTAGATATTTGGTATTATTATATGTTATAAATGCATTATTTATTACAGGCTGCTTACAATGCATATGGAAGTTATGGGAGCTATGTTCCTCCTCAAATACCTGCATCTGCTGCTGCTGCTCAGAGCACTGCTTATGGTGCTTATCCATCAACGTATCCTGCCCAGGTATTGCCCTATGCTCTGTTATTAAATTAGGGGGAACATATAGATAATATAATACAATAATAGCCAAACATTTTATGGCAGCTTCATCACAAGTGCAAAATTCAGGAATAATTCAGCAGGCCAAAAATCACAATTCAGTATAATTCAAGTTTAGTGAAGTTAGAAAATATAAAAAAAATTACAAAAATAGAAAAAATAGTTATGAAAGACAAAATTACCATTGTTAAATCAAATTCATAATCTTGCAATGATATTATAACATCGAAACATGTGTTCAAGTTAGAGCATTTGAATTTAGGTAAAACCATTACTAATTGACAAAATCTGACACAACAAAATTCTGTCGAGCAATTTTTTTACTTTTTTATTTTAATGTTGTATTAGTAAAATATGTAATATGCAATCAATATTATTTAATAACATGCAAATGGTTGAATAGTGTGTATGGTTAATGAGGCGTGATTTATACGGGAATTAATCTTTTAACTAATAGTGTGCATTTAGTATGCAATGTAATCAATAATTCAGAGGATAGGTAACGAGTTATGGCAGTAGTGCCTTTTACAAATTTTAGAAGTATATTAACAATTACAAACCGCCTGACATATGAACCAGATGTTGCATGTGTTCCAGATTGTTATAATGTTTATTTTGATTATCTGTACAGGCTTATCCACAGCAAGCTTATGCCCAACCAGCGACAGCTGCGGTGGCGACTGCAGTGGCTTTTGCACAGCCACAAGCACCAGCACCAGTACCCCAGGCATATTACGGTGGCACTTATTGATTTTGATGATATTTTGACTTTATTCAACATCACTTTTTGTTATGGTACTCACCCAAATAGAAATCAAGTTAAATCAAGTTTTTTCTTAATGCTAAATAGGTGTATTATTATGTTAGGTCACCATCAATCATTTGTATTATATTGATGTGGATATCAGGACTCATCTCCAGTTATTTTGTATTAGTCCACATTGTGCTTCGACAAATGGAACAGTTTCTGTGTTGGGTCTCATTATATGAGAAGAGTACGACTAAATTACATAGGAGCTGAGCATGTGAGACATACAAGCACTTTTGGATTGGCCTCTTCGTGTTTGATGGTTCGGGTTGGGATTGAGTTGATCTCTAGTTCCGTGATAGGATCGGGTTGAACTTCAACTTGACCCAATGTGCTTAAGTTGTAGCCCTAGCACCAAGGGGGCGCCAAGAGTTTGGAGTTTATTGCCTGCCCCATATACTATTTCTGAATCATCCATTTGGATTTCAGGAATTTAGTGGGATTGGAAGTATGGTTTCCAATATTATATCACTTTTTTCTTTATTTCTTCGTATAAAATAGAATTGAATATGTCACAAGCAGGTTAGTATGCTTTCAAATCATATTTAAAGTTTGAACCGAACTTTGGTTAAGTTGACAATCACCTTCCATCTTTTTGAAAGAAGGAATCAAATCTTGGGGTGCATCATTTTTATATATATATGAAAAAAACTTAATTATGATCTACTAACAAATCTTGCATGTTAATTCTTTTTAATAAAATCATACCTCTATTTTTAATCCCTCTTAAATAAATGGGTGTGCCTTTGGAATTAAATTTTTAATCTTCCAATTCTAACTAATTCCTGAAGAATTGAAACACAAAGACAAATTTTAGACAACTAAGTTGCTAAGATAAATAAGATTTTATATGCATAAAATCTAAATTTCGAAAAGACAAATATATGATACAAGCATAAATCAGAACACGTACACATATGAAGCAATTAACTCAGGAACTAGCACACTTGCAATAGAAAATAGTTGAATAAGGGAAAGTCTTTCTTTTTAGTTATTCTACAATGATCACAGAGAACTGGGATCATCCACTCCACCATGCATGTTGCCTTCACATATTCTAAAAGGACAGTGATATATTCCCTCGTTCTTGCAATCCTAACTTAACATATGTTATAGTAGAAAAATGTAAAAGGAATGCACACTCGAAAAGAGCATATAGTCTACCACGCGAGTATATTCTCACACTAACTATATTTATTTGATTATGTATTTCATTTTTTTTTGTAAAAATACATACATATAAATAATTCTTAAAAAAAAATTGATTGCAAGACCGACCAACATTTTCATAAATATCACAACTTTGAACAAGCTTCAAATTGATATCTTCTCCAAGCACAAATTGATCAACCCAAGAAATCAATGGAAATCCTGTATTCATAACACTTCAATGGACACATCACCACCACATCTAAACAGACCAACATGTCATACACCCCCTCAATCTGAGCATGTGAACCGTCCCCAGCAAGGAACACATGCACACCATTGTTCACCTCAATCCAACTACACCCAGGCTGCTTCTTCACGCCCCTCTCCTCATCAAATCCAACACCTTCTCTGCCTCCCGCCGCCTTCCCCCGCCCGCATATAACTCCGCCATAATCACATACGCCCCCGCGTTCAATGGATCGATCTCCAACACCTTCCACCCCGAGACCTCGCCCAATTCAACGTCTTTATAGATCCTACACGCGCCAAGCAATGCCCCCCAAACACTCGCCCTCGCTTTGACCCCATCGTCGGGCATTCGCTCTACGATCCTCTTCGCCTCCTCTAGGTGCCCAAACCTCCCTAACAGGTCTACCACACACGCGTAGTGTTGCGAGTTCGGCTTTAATCCGCATTCATGTATCATATAGTTGAAGAAATGTTGTCCTTCGCGGACCAACCCTGCGTGACTACATGCGGAGAGTACGCCAATGAAGGTGATCTCGTTAGGCTCGCAATCTGTCCATCTCATGCGCTCGAAGAGGTTCAACGCTTCCCGGCCATCCCCGTGGTTTGCGAATCCACATATGATCGCGTTCCAAGTAACCGTGTCACAGTCCGTGCAGGCGAAGAAGGCCGTGCGAGCCGAGCGCATTGACCCGCACCGCGCGTACATCGTGATGGTCGCATTGGAGACCGAAACCGAGTCTCCGTATCCGGCCTTGATCGCCTCCGCGTGTGCTTGCTTTCCGAAGCTCAACGAAGGGAGGATCGAACACGCGTTCAAGGCGGTGGTGAAGGTGGCGCGATCGGGAGGCGGACCTTCCGAATTCATCCGCGCGAACGTCCTCAGCGCTTCCTCGCCGAAGTCGTTCTCGCTGAGACCGTAAATGAAAGCGTTCCAAGACGTCTCGTCCCGACAAGGCATCGATGCGAAGAGCTCGCGCGCTGCGGCTACATCGCCCGATTCGAAGTATCCAACCATCATGTTCGTCCACGAAACGACATCCTTGAATGGGATTTTCTCAAACAAGGCGTGCGCTTCCGCGACGAATCCGTTTCGAATCAAACCCAATGCGATCAGATTGAACGAAAGCAGACCCTTTCGAGGAATCTCCGCGAAAAGCCTTATCGCATCGCCCAATCTTCCGTTCCCCGCCAAACCATCGAGCATCGAATTCCAAGAACACGAGTCCCGCGCCGGCATTTTCACAAACAGAGCCGCCGCGACTTCGATCCTCCCGTTGTTGGCGTACCCAACCAACATCGCGTTCCACGCGCGAGCGTCCCTGTCGAGCATCGCATCGAAGAGCGTCCTCGCATCGTCGACCCGCCCGAGACCGGAGAGCGCGGAAACCATCATCGTTTGCGAAACGACGTCCCTCTCCGGCATCTCCTCATAGAACCTCTCCGCGGCTTCGAAAGAGACGTGATTCAGTAGACCCGATAGAACGAGATTCCAAGAAACGACGGTCCGGGACGGCATGCGATGGAACAGAGAGACCGCCTCGTGTACGCGCGAGTTCTTGACGAGCCCGGAAATCATCGAATTCCATGTAACAACGTCTCGGGACGGCATCCGCTCGAAGACTTGTTTCGCGGCTTTGACGTCTCCGCGACGCATTAGACCGGCGATCGCTTGGTTCCATGCGAAGGTGTTTCGATGAGGGATTTCGTCGAACAGTTTGGTTGGGCTGTCTTGGGGTGTCTGGTCAGGTGGAGGAGTTCCGGCGAGGGTGCGCCGGAGAAGATTTGGGTTCGTCGGAGATGTGGGAGTTGGTCGTCGGAGGAATGAAAGTCCGGCGGCGCGTTTGGTGAGGGGAAGGGGAGAGAAGGTGAAGTGCATGCTCCATCACCTTGTGAGTTACGACGCAAGCGAAATTATGATCGCATGATGGTATAGACGTTAAACTCGGGTTAATTATGTCCTACTTGATTTCTAATTTCGTACATCCTTTTATTATTGATCCATGCATGATGGTTTGTAATGACATGTTTGTGTCATATTCAAGAGTGTTTCTTTTTATTGGGAGACAATCTGCACAATTTTTTCAGGGAAATATTGATATTAACTCATTGAAAGTTAGATTGGTTTTAATCCCTAGGCCCATATTTGAAACGAGAATAAACCCCCGGATAATTCAAGATAGAAATTTTGTTGTGTTTGAAAAGCCCGGATAACCTCAGATAAAGTATGTCAGAATAAACTGGTTTAAAGTGATATATGGATTCCAATAAATCCCTAGAATAAAATTTATCCTAGGTTATTTTACTCAAAGAATATGTAGACCTACTATTAAATCAATTGTCATCACCTCTTATAAATCATCTGTCAAATCAACTATCATTATTTTTTTACCTTTTATATATCATTATCCACACTTTATTCACATTTTATCCAAACAACAAAACATTTATTCTTATGTTTACTAACAAGAATAATTCAAAATACAACCAAACACAAAATCACTCTATCCTTATTTATACTCACTTATGCTCGGATAAATGTATACCCAAAAATAAATCTTATCCCCATTCCAAACGGGGGCTAAGAGTTGGTGCGCGCATGGGCGTTTTAGAGGCGCACATTCTTGTCTTTGAGAGTCTGCATTCGAGTCTTCATAGCATTCAAGTTAGAGAGAGAGTTAGAAGATCACAGTGGGTTCGCTGATTCTCTGGTTTAAGTATTGTTACCAGAGGACGATCCGACTATTGTATTCTGGAATACTGTTACTAGAACCTGTGAGCACTAGTGCGAAGCGAATTTAGTCTTAAAGACGTAGAGTCCAACTCTAGTTTCGTCTTCCTCTCCATTAGATCAAAACAGACTCGTCAATTCAGTACACTTGGTTCTTATTCTCTATTTTGTAGACATAACTCTGTATTACTTTTGATTACAACATTTTTCAAGATATATAACTTTTTTTTGGGTTCTCATATTGTGATAGATTTGATCAAGTTTTTAACCGAACAAATTTAAAATCTCAATTAAAAGTAGACATATTCATCCCATTAATGTTTTTTTGTTTGAAATGCATGTTTTTATTGGCTAATTTTCTTTTTCATATTTAGGTTTGTAAATCATTTTTCTTATTTTTTATATGGCCTACAAATTAGGTTGAACTCATATTCCAAGTTTTCAACTGCTTGCAGTCCACGAGACATATCATTTTCCATACATGATATAACGAGATATGTGTCCACAATTTATCGAGGTACACGAGATTGAAGATGGAGTTGTAAGAGGGAATGTGTAGCAGCCCAAAAAAAAAAAAAATTTTCTTTTTTAAAATCCAATCACTGGGGTAACTTTCCTTCCTTCTGTGAGTGGTTTATTCTCAAGTCATACATGAAAAAGTTATCTTATCTGACACCCACCACTGGACCAAAATCAGCCACCTCATATCAGATAACACTCCCAAAAATCACTCGTGAAACAATACACCAATCCACCCTCTCTAATTCCATTCCACTCCACAACCAATCCGCCAAAAAAAAAAAAGAGTAACTTAAACGACCACCCGTCACCACCCGCGTAACCGTATCACCAGACAACATGGCGGCCGCGGCCGCGGCCGTCTGTCCTTGCTTCTCCTCCGCCTCCACCACCACCACCAATGCACGCCTTCCGCGGTACGAAGCGGCGCCTCGGATGCTCACGCGCACGCGCCTCCCCCGGACGCGCACCACCGCGATCGGGCTCTCCGTGTGGAGCCCGCGGTCGCCGAAGATCTCCGTAGCGGTGGCGCAGGAGGAGGCCGCCGCCGCAGAAGTGGAGGTGGAGGAGGTTAAGGAGGGGACGGCGGCCGAGGGTGGGGAGGAGGAGGAGGAGAAGCAGTGGAAGCTTTACTTTGGAAATTTGCCTTACCATTGCGGCAGTGCACAGTTGGCGGGGATCATTCAGGAGTTTGGGAGCCCAGAAATGGTTGAGGTGAGTTCGTAATACATGATTAGATGGATGAAAGTTTTTTTAATGGTTTGATGGACATGCGTCATCCATACAAACATGTATTAATATGCACTGATTTGAAAATATTCCTGTGAATTTATAGATCGAACAAAATTTTGTTGATCAAACTGTACATTCTTGAATACATTTTTCATCTAGTTTGCATTTACGAACAATAATGAAATACTCCAATTCTTTTTCCAAATGCTCACAAAAGTATTTATAAATACTTCATGTACATGTCGCGTTTATTACATTCAAAATCTAGATATCCATTTAATTTTAAAAATTTATCATATTTTTATAATTTTAAAAACTATCACAATTTCATCGCCACTGTCATATCTCACACAGAAGTTTTTGCGTATATTTTTCATGCTAATGATAAAATTCATATAACTCATGTCTTTTGTAGTACTTATCCAATGTGATTTTTGAATGTACATATTTCGTATTCAACAAAATCTTGAACGAATAACTGTCCATGATTTTTTTACATTCTTCAAAAATGAGAAAAACTACATCTTAGAATTGTCATCCTTGTCTTCGCGTCCAACATAAGAGTTTTTGTCATACATCATTTACTAATATATACTTTATATAATATACCAGATACCTTATTGAACTATATGTTGTCATGTGATTTCAGGTTCTATACGACAGGGAAACTGGAAGGAGCAGAGGCTTTGCATTCGTCACCATGAGCTCCAAGGAAGACGCCGAGGCCGTCATTCAGAACCTCGACGGAAGGGTGAGCGATCCTCCGAAGTCCGAACCATTATTATAGGAAATCCTCTTTTTGTTGAGTTCAGATCCAATTAGGTTTAATACCATCAATATCATCTGTATTGAAGTGCACAGCTTCTGTGCAATTCGATTCATAAGCTATATAGTTTGATTAATAGATTGTGTAGTTCGATACTGATAATATTGATGTTGATGGTACCCAGAATTTGGACCCCTTTTTGTTTAAAATTAAATCAGTCTGACATGCGAAATGTCAGGAATTTGGTGGCCGAACATTGAGGGTGAACTTCTCGGACAAGCCCAGGCCGAAGGAGCCACTCTATCCGGAGACTGAGTTCAAGCTCTTCGTCGGGAACCTCTCATGGACGGTCACGTCCGAGATCCTAGCACAGGCATTCCAGGAGTACGGCAACATTGTCGGTGCTCGTGTCCTCTACGATGGTGACACCGGCCGGTCCCGCGGTTACAGTTTTGTGTGCTACTCGTCCAGGCCGGAGATGGAAGCCGCTCTCATCTCTCTCAATGGAGTGGTACTAATTTTTCTTTATTTAATGGATGACAAACACAATCATGAACATACACTACTGGAACTAGAGATATTTGAATCAATATAAGTCCAGACCGGATTATGAATCAATACCCACTAGAACAAGCTATTATGGTTATTAAATTTTTTTTTTCTTTACTTGCATTTAATTGGTATCAAATAAAGGACCCCCTAGAGGAGGGGATAAGATCTCTTTACCACTAGACCATATATATGCATTTGATAAATTGGTATACTCCTTGGAGGAGGAGGAAAATATCCCTTCACTATTAAGTCATAGGTACTATGGATATGAATTGATACTAATTACTCCCTTGCAATTTATGACATGAAAAAATTGTGTTTGAATTGGAAATGTTCATGCTAACAAAAACGCTTGCATAGTCACAAAATGTTTTGAATCTTCCATACCCATCGGATAAACACACTTTTGTTTGTTGAACTATGTGTCTAGTATCTTTAAAATCCGGATTTCCATTTAGTCACATTCTCTTTGATGGTTTTAAAACTAGTCCTAATTAATTTCATAGCCTTCCCAACCAACACAAAAGTTATCAGGTGTATTTCTCATATTAATAAATAGATATCCGGAAACTATTTAATTATATATGTATCGTTATCGTATTTAGCATGTATGATTGTTGATACTCGTTTAAAGGAAAATCTTATTGATAATTGGTCATACACGAAACTTTGTGACTACGGAAAGTGGAGGCTGTTTTTTTTTTTTTTGATGATTTTCAGGTGCTCGAAGGAAGAGCTATGCGGGTCAGCCTGGCAATGGGAAAGAAATCCTGAAACGAAGGCAAACGATGGATTTCCAGATCTCTTGAAGAACTTGCTGACATACATGAGAAAAGGCTGGATATAAAATGCATTCACTTCAGTCTTCAGCAAGGCATCCTCACATTATCTGTTGTTGTTGGAGCCCCCAGGCCATTCTTCAAATCAATCATTTGTTTATACATGGCTTTGTATAATCCATAGTTTGCAAGCTCTGACAATGTTGGGTTGCTTGGGAGGTACTGTTCAAAAGGTTCAAACAATAGATGTCAGTCAATGAATTCATGCAATAAAAGAGTAATTCACCGATAGTTTATTGGAATATAAAATTGTTATGCAAAAATAAAATAGAATTAAATGTTTTGTTTTGTAAAAATATATTTACATTTTTAGATGATTAAGTGAACTCATTCTTTTATTCAATCTCATTATTTTAGGAACAGAGGCACCAGTGACCTCTGCGAAAAGATAAAAAAGTTCTAAAGATCAAATTATTGTAAATATTATTGAAATTTGAGTCTTATTTGATGGTGATGAACTTACGATGTAATGTGACACAGTGACAGTGCCTTCTATGTGAATCTAACCAAAGATTTCATCCAGAGTTCGTAAAAATCCAACCAAGACAATGAAACAACTCTTCTTCATCATCCGCTCAACCCAATCAAAAACCTTCTCAAAACCCATCCCTTCAATATTCTCCACCCACCACCGCCACTCCTCCTCCTCCACTCCTCCTCCCACCACCCGAGTCGCCCTCTACCTCCACCGCGCCCACCTCATCGACTCCCTCCGCCGCCACCTCCGCTCCCCCCTCCACCCCCCTCCGCCTCCTCCCACCGACCCCTTCGTCGCCTGCGCCGCCCTCCGCTCCGCCCCCTCCCCTTCCGCCGCCCTCTCCCTCTTCCACTCCCTCCCCTCCCCCGCCCCAAATCCCGTCCTCCACTCTCTCGCCAAAGTCCTCTCCAAATCCAAACGCCTCCCCGACCTCCGCTCCCTCATCGCCGGCTCCGCCGCCTCCCCAATGGACCGCCTCCGCTGGCTCTCCGCCGCCGGCGACCTCGAGTCCTCCCTCTCCATCTTCGACCAGATGCGCCGCCTCCGCCGCCCCTGCAGCGAGTTCTACAACCTGATCATGAGCCTCTACGTCTCGAATCGGATGGACTCCGACGCGGTGTCGACGTTCAATCAGATGGTCCGAGACGGGGCGATCCCCAATTCGAGGACTTTCACGGTCTTGATCGATCACCTCGTCGCGGCGGGGGAGACTGTTCGCGCGTGGGAGGTGTTCGCTCGCCTGCCTTCGATGCGGGTCCGCCGCACTTCGAGGCAGTACTCATCGCTCGCATCCGGGTTCGACTCGATCGGACGGTTCGATCTCCTGCGATCGCTGATCGCAGAGATGCGACACGTCGACGGGCTCCTCCCGAACCGCGCGATGCGCGATGCGCTGAAGAAGATGCGGGAGGCTGGGTTCGTGGAGGAGACGGAGGCGTTTGTCGGGGAATTCTCGCCCGATGATCGAATCGGGTGCGTTGACGATGGAAGCAGCGACGGTGATGACGAAGAAGGTGTGGTGGAATTGAAGCGGTGGATCGACCCGAACGCGCTTGCGAGGGCGTTGGAGGGGTGGGAGCCGTCGGAGATCTCGGAATTGGAGGGCGCGCGGATCGTGTGGACGACGAGGCTCGTGTGCAAGATGTTGAGGGCGTTCAAGAACCCCGAGACGGCGTGGGAGTTCTTCAATTGGGTCGCCTACCAGCCCGGCAGGTTCGCCCACGACGCGCACACCGTGTCGAGGATGATCGTGGCCCTCGCACGCCACGGGCTCGCTGAACCGGCGGCCGCGCTCCTCTTGAAGATCGAGCGCGAGGAGATCAAGCTCCCGTTCTCGAACGTACGGGCTGTCGAAGCGGGCGGATGACGCCGTGGGGTTTTTTGGCAAGGTGGAGACGCTATGCGGGCCGATCGCGAAACCCAATTGGGGGCTCTTGTGTTCGTCGCTCCTCCGGACGTTGTCGAAGTGCGGGCGTTCGAAGGAGATGATGGAGTTGGCGGAGGAGATGATCGAGTCGGGGGTGTTCCCCGACGCGCAAACGTTCGTTGGGATGGTCGAGCATTTCGCGCGCGAGGGGGACTTGAAGGCGGTGCAAAAGGTGGTGGGCATGGTGAGGCAGTGCGGGCTCGAGCCGGACGGGTTCATGAATGCGTTGCTTATCAGGACTTATTGTAAGCACGAGAGGGCGGCGGTGGCACTGCGGGTTTTCGAGGACATGAGGGCTTCGGATGGGTTGCCGGACGTGCGGACGAAGGAGCTGCTCGTGAGGAGTCTTTGGAAGGAAGGGAAGATGAAGGAGGTGGCGGTGGTCGAGGAGAGTTGCGAGGGGGAGACACTCCCCGAGGCGACCGTCGGGCATGCGTGGACCGTGAGCGCCTCAGATTTCGCGTACGTTTGCGATATTTACTCGAGCAGCTTTAAGTGCTGAGGGTGCATGATTTAGTCCCACATAGCTGTGACAGTTTTGTAATTCTTTGTGAGAATGATTAAACGGGAATTCAGATCTAATCGGGATTAGCTTCGATCAATCATGTAAGTACCGAGCTGCATAACCCATTAATCTAACTACATAACTTATTAATCGAACTACACGATCGAGTACATATTTTATTATCTTATTGGATTCAATCAATTATTGGATAAAACATTGATTCTTAAGTATCATCGGTATCAAATAAGAGAGTGAATATGTAATGAACAATTGGGTGTGCAGTTCTATTAATAAATTGTGTAGTTCAATTAATGAGTTGTGCAGTTCGATATTGATAGGACTAACTGATACCGATATTGATAGGACTAACTGATACCGGTGCTGACCACTTGACCACTGGATCACTCATTAAACAGTCACCTGACACAAATACTCAACCAACCGTTCATCATCCGCATAGGCTCCACAGAAAAAACATCCCACAATGGCTTCCGCTTCAGCTGCTTCGCTTGTCTCTCTCCGCCTCACGGTGACGTCTGCGGCGGCGACGGCGCGGACCCACCGTCCGGTCAGCGACGCCTTCCACGGACGCCGGAGGGTTCTGTTCCTCCTCCCCTCGGCGGCGGTGCTAACGGCGGGAATCTCTCCGGCGGCGCGTGCGCAGGACATACCGTTGTTTGGGTTGCGGAAGAAGCTCGAGAAGATCGAGGAGGAGGCGGTGGAGATCGTGAAGGAGGGGGAGGCGGCGGTGGAGAAGGGGATAGAGTCGGCGGAGAAGGAAGTGGAGGCGGCGGAGGTGGCGGTGGAGGGGGGATTTGGGGGTGGGTTGGTGCAGGCGGGGGCGGTGGCGGGGGTGGAGGCAGTAGGGGTGTTGGTGGCTCTGTCTGTTGTGAATGGGATACTTGGTCCGGAAGCTCAGAAATCCTAATTGAGGTCTCTCTCTTTCTCTCAGTCATGAATTGTTATTGGTTTCTCTGCTATAGCTTTCATTTCTGATTTGGTTTAATTGTTTTGTAGATATATTGATGGGGAAGAGTGAAATGTTTGATTTTGTTATTGTTTGATTAGTATATGTGATGATTGGTATTCAAAGCCTTCTTTTGTGGTAGCTTTTATTTTGGATTGAAATCTGTTGACAGTTTTGTTACTCTTGTATTTTTGAAGAGCTGCATTAAGTGGGCTTTCTGAAGAGGATCCTTTGTGAAATTGTGATTTCTGTTTGTTGTGAAATTGTGTTCATTTTTTTTATCTTCTGAGTTAGTTTTGCAATGCATAGCAAATATTGGCTCTGCTACCCACTGAAAAAAAAAAACTGATTTTCAATTGTTTTACATTCCATCAGACCTGGATGGAGTTATTCATCCACCCGCTCAAAATGGCTTTCAGAAACCACACCTATTGGGCTACATATGTATGTCAGAAAATAAATCATGAAGTTGATTAGGAATTCTGAAATCAGTTGTGGAAATACCATTGGACTTGGTGATTGAATTTTCTTTACATCAAAAAAATGCTTTCCCCTTTCAAGTACCATCAGTGATTTATAGTTGGTGAGCAAGTCTTATTATTGGTTGAGTTACACAATGTAACCTCAGTCAGGATTATGTTCTTAGGACTTCTAGATATTATGAGATTTTTGAGTGTGTGTGTATGAAATGGTAGAATTTTATGTAAGAAAAGAGGGGTGAGGTATAAAATGAAATGATGAGGTATCAAAGGTTTGATTTATAGGTTACAGGTTTCCATACTAAGAAGAAAACTTCAATTACTGTTTGGTAAAAATTAATTCAAGTGTTTCCATGATGGGTCAAATCAATGGTTTTTTTAAATCCTTCAATTTTGCAGCCAAACTAGGAGAGTTTTTTTTAGTCAAAATAACAGATTACAAATAGGCACCAGACCACGACAGATTTGAATATCAACATATAAAGATGGCAAATCAGCAGGAAATACCTCCAAGAGGGCCTTGCAGTGGATTCTCTCCCCAGTAGTTCTATTAAATGAACAGTGAATGTTGGGGACAGTCATTCATGCCATCCCTTTTGTAGTCTCTAACATGTTTTGTATTTCTTTTAGAGGTATATAATTGCTTAATGAAATATATACTTTCATAAAAAAAATGAAGTACATATACTTGAATGAATTGAATGTATAAAATTTTGTATTTTTCCTAACCCAACCTAGTATATATTAGATTAAGAAAAGTAGATACTAGGTTTGGATTGCAAGAATGACAAAGCCCGTATTTTATATTCGTTACCTTTTCTTAATAATGAGAAACAATAACTGACACTCACTCTAACAAGGATTTTTTTAATCTGTATTGTAAGAGTTTATATGCACTAACACTGCAACTTAACATCACGTTCTTGGCCTAACAAGAAGATTTCTCTATGTTTTTGTGCTTCTGATTCTATCACTATCCATTGCCTGTGGTCACAATTTTGTGCTCTCTCAACCAGTGAATTATGAAATGAATTGAAAGATTAAAAATAAAAATCAATGATGAAATGTTGGGGTCTTGTCCTTGAAAAGTAGTTTTAAAGAATTGGATGCCTGATGTGTAAGGCCTCTGCAAGGTGGGTGGTTCTGATTGATTTTGGAGGAATCTTAAAGTTAATTCTTGTTTGGGGCATGTAATTTGGTCGGAGTCAATTCTTAGCTGATGCAGACTAGATGTACAATATGTAATGATCAAATCATTCATGATGAATAAGATATCAAATGTAAGGCTTTGAGAACATTATGGTTTTGATTGGACCTTTCATGAAGATTGAACTATCATTTGGTGTAAGCCTAAATATATAAATCATGAATAATAATTCTATGATGGAACATGTTTGTCCAAGTCTTTAACAATACTTTAATGTCAATATTGAAGACATTATTTATTCCTCTAGATAAGAAAAAAATCAATTAAAAAAGCAAGAGTAAAATAAGTGCCTAGACAACTATCCAGCCCTCACTAACAATTATATTATGTTTTATACTATCTAGCATCCAAAATGAGGGGTCAATGGTTTCATACTAGGACTATCAATTAACGCTTTTTAGATTTTTTTTTTTTTTTGGTAGGTAGGATGGCTCAGGGCTCATATGTAACAATCAGTCGAGGGGATTAAAATACAAGACAATGTTCCATGTTTGAATACAGAATAAAACTTATTTCAGAGTTTACAATTATACCGGTATAAATAGGTATTGCAATGAAAAATAATTGATTTTGTATTTTAATTATGTTTTAAATTATTTGGGAATTGTAATAATAAAGTTTTTATTGTTTGGATAAAATGTGAATAACGTGTCTATAATAATATATAAAAGATAAAAAAAATGATAATAGTTGATTTGACATGTGATTTATAAAAGTCAGTATTTGACGATTTTTTGAGTGGAATAACTTTAAATCCAATTAAAGAGAATTAAGTAGTCGAGGTACAGTGCGACCATGTGCTTGCTTAAACATTCATGCGCATTTATCTCGCCTAATGTTACAATTCATGTGCAATAACAACGGACACACCTCCATACTTAGCTAAAATGACGTACCCTTTTTTCACCTTATGCTCTCCTTTCATTTTTTTGTTTATACTCAAATGTGTACCAAATTAAAATTGGAGTAAAATTCATTTAAAAATCTCTCCAACCATTTACTCATACAAAATCAAGTTTTTATTTAAATTTTTATTCAAATCAATGAAAACTCAAATATTTATCTAACTTTTTAATGACAATTTTTTTCTTCAACTCTACATTTTTTAGAAAATTTGAGTAAAAACACAAACTTATGGTTGGAGACACATCATATTAAATGAATATTTTATTCAAAATTTTAATACAATTTAGATATAGATTTGAGTAAGAACTATAACCGTAGGTACATTAATAAATGTAACTGACGATCAATACATAAAATGTTTCATGTTCTAGTTTTAAAAATGTAACTGATATTCAAAATATAAATCATAAACAATTAAAATTAGATTCAAATATAACTTACATTCCAACATGATCAAAACATGAAAATTTTTTTTTAATATCAAACATAACCAATTGCAAAGAAAAACTCAATTACAAATCCAAAACATAACAAAGGTCAAACTTGATTCGACATATATTAAAATGACAAATTGATAAAGAATGAATTAGTGATCACCAAATCCTCTGAAATAAAAATTTGGATCTGCTACTAGGTGTTCTTCATATAAAAATTGAGTTCTGAATAGAAAGATCTATTAATAATTAATAAATAAGAATTCAATTGTACATTCCAAAAAGAGAAAAACGGGAATTAATACTCCTCGATGCATAGTTAGATGAGAAATCGTAACCGTCTTGCACGTTTTAGGGAGTGGTACCAATTAAAGCAAAAATGGTATAATATGTATTATCTATTTGCCACCTCATGGGCTTGTTATGGGGCCTAAAAGATGAGACTTAAAAAATATTATTGATATATTGAGTGTTGTCACCCTCAATTTTTTTTTTTCTAGTGCAAAACACAATCCTATATACTATGTTAGAAATCCAGTGAAAAATAATAAATAATAAAAAAAGAAAGAAGAACTCATCTTCTTTCTTTTATCACTTAGGAGCCGTGTGAGATGAAAGTCTCATGCACGGTTTTGAATGAGAGAAAAAATGAGGAATCCTCTTTTCAACGAATGACTCTCCCACTCTATCGTTGTTTTTCTTTCTGTTACATTGAAAGTAGTTGCTTCAACTTTAGGCACGCAAATTTTTAATATTCTTTTTTATTTCTCATCAAACGAATGACATCTTCTTCTAGAAATCCTAGCTATTTCTTAGCATGATATTGGTGAATCCCATTGCTATTACTCAACACAAGCATGAAACGAATGCTTGCATATTCGTCTATCGGACAAATCGTATATGTAATTATTGGAATAATTGTTGGAGACTCAAATGATGGATATGCCAGCATGATAACTTTTATGTTGTTCTATGTCTCAATGAATCTAGGAACTTCTGCTCGCATTGTATTATTTGGTCTACGTACCAGAATTGAAAACGTTCGAGATTATGAAGATGCTGTATATACCACGTTAAATATTTTTTTATACTCATTAAAAATAAGTTCATTTAACTTGAAATATATGAGGTCGGAATTTTGATTGATAAATGTGAAGCTAACATTTTATGTAATGTAACACATTTTCAATAATAATGAAACATACAGTTCATTGAACTCACCTCTTCATACGAGGAACATGTTTGTCTTCCGAGGTCAGAGCTTTTATTTGGAGAATCACTGGGACCTCACGGAGGTATCCATTCAAAAAAGGAGGCGTTTTTTAGCCAACGCCACTTTTATTGAGTTTCGTGGAGGATCACTATGACTTACTAGTCATGGCAAGACACGTTGCTCCTCTCTCGGTCTCTCCTCTTCTCTTCGTTTGTTTTGTTTCCTTAGCTTTGCTTTTCATTTTGTGAGTGGTTTAGTGTTAGGCCTGTGTCATTTATAGTCCTAATTTCGATCGGAGTCGCTAAAATTTTGGTTTTTAGCTACCGTTGGGGTTTGAAGACTCTGATTGAAGATATAACTGCATATTATGGGTCCTGGTATTGTTTAATACTGCCCATAAAATTTTCGTTTAATTCCGATAACGTTTTTGGAATTATGCAGTTTCGGATTGTCATTTGGATTTAATTTTGTTAAAATCCAAGATGAAGAGATAAAAATCCGATATTATGACGAGATGTTAAGTTTGGAGATAGCTTCCATATAGAAGTGGAATTGGATCAACTGGATTCGTATATTAAAAGTTATGGGTATTTTTCCATGTATACCCCGAAGTTGAGAAATCCAGGCTGCAGCCCTGTAAGATGTTTAACCTAGATTTCTGAATAGCTCGAGGGGTTATTTGATCTAGGTGTAATCATGAAAGTTGTAGATAATCGTCTTATCTTTCCAATGCCACTGGAATCATGCAATTCCGAGCTGTATTGAGGAAGTTATGGCTGTTTAAGTGAAGGCTGCGCAGAGTTTTAAGTCCGAGGACGACTTGGTCTTTCACTCCGCCCTTGCCTATTTAAGGCACCAAATGTTACGACTTCAGCCTCAATTAGCCACTGTTTGGGCTCTCTTTTGAGCTGGTCCAGCCCTTGATGAAGGCTTGGGGATGGTGGTGAAGGAGAAGAAGAAGTTGAAGAAGGTGAGTTGGGGTGGTTGTTGTTGTTGTTGTGATTCTTTCTCTCTTCCCCATCTCCTCTCTTTCAGCCTCCCTAATGGTTTCCCCTCTCTTTTTCACTCAGCCCCCCATGTGTTTGTATTTATGTCTTGGTGAAGGAGAAGTTGGTGGAGGAGCAAGAAGAGGAAGAAGAAGGGTTTGGAGCACATAAGGTGTGTGTGTGTGCCTTGTTGTTGTTGAGGTTGTCCTCTTCCTCTCCTCCACCCCTTGCTGCCCCCCCCTAAAATTCCCCTTCCATTTGGTCCAGCCATGAAGAGGAGAGGCAAAGAAGAGCAAGGAAGAGGTGGTGGTTGCGGTGGTTGCGGTCGAGGTGGGCGAGGGTGTGCTTGCGAGCCCTCCATCTCCCCTTCCTCCCCCCTCTCCTTTCGGGTAAGTTTTCCCTCCTCTTTTGTTGGTTTGAATGCATGTATAGGTGCTTGGGAGGGCATGCATGGGTAGTGTTTGGGTTTGGGTGCATGTGGGGGACTTGGGAGAGGGTTTGGGAGGCTGGGCGCGCGGGTCCGCACGCGCGAGCGCGCACGCGGGCGCGCGCGGGGCGCTGGCACGCGCTGAGGCGCGCGCGGGGTGCTGGAGCGTGCTGGGGCGCGGGGGCGTGCGCGCGGGTCGGGCGCGCGTGCTGCGCGCGGGTGCGCGCGTCTGCGCGCTGCCTGCGCGTGGTGCGCGCGTCTGCGCGCGGTCTGCGCGCGGTGCGCGCGGGGCGTGCGCACGGGACGCCCGGGGCTGCGCCCGGGGCTCCGCGTGCGTGCGTGCAGGGCTGCCGGGGCCCGTTTTGGGCGTGCGGAGGGTCGGCACCCTCGGGTGGGTGTCCGGGGGGCTCGGGCACGCGTGCGTGCGTGCATGCATGCGTGCGTTCGAGCCCGTATGCGTGGATGTCTATGTCTTAGGCATCCCTAATTGATTTTATATGTTTGTTTATGATTTTACTCACCCTTTTGGTACCCTTGGCTTGCAGACCTCGTCGGTTGGGATGCGCGACGACTCGGGTATCGGTGAGTGGTTTGATTCCAACCCTTCCGGGAGCGCTCGATGCACGTAGTCGTGCTTCGCGCTTCCATGGGGCTTTAATTGCACCCTAAATATGTTAGATATCATGCATGCTAGGTTGTATAGCTCGTATATTGTGTAGAACCCCTATTCTACCTTATACTTGCCTATGTATTGTATAGAATATGGCATGACTTAGGTTATTTTGTTGAATTACTACCCTTATTATTAATTGAACACATCCAGCATGTCTAACTTGGGTTAATAATGGAGTGTATGCGTAATAATCCCGATTTAGTACTCGAGGGTATGGTATAGTTGTTGCACCCATCTTGTTGGGGCAAAACTATGACCAGCTTCGAGAGGGAATGAGGCATTCCCTCTCTCTCACCCTCCCTCCCTTCGCGAACCGAGTAAGTAGATGTAGTTCCTACCTGACTCGGGTTCGCTTGGAATTATTGGCATACACCTATTGTCGCGCGGATCGCGCTTAACCCTCCCCTTTGAGTTGGTGATATCCAACGCCTGCTTAAGTCGTACTTATGTGATTGAATATTTACTATGCCCTCGTATGCATGTTTAAGTAAGTTATCCCTGGGTAATTAATGGCATATTCTGTATATGCCTATTTAGGCCGTGAGCCTTGTTTAATGGGATTAGACAAGTGTATGACCTCCTATGGGGTCGTACCATGCCTTTGACACTTAGAATAAAATGTCTTCCCCGCATCTGAGTTATGCGCCCTGGAGGGAATTCATGAGAATTCATTGCGCTTATCGGTGTTTGATAACCGATGATGACGGATCCATAGGGATCGTATTCGCGAGTGTCGAGTGTTCTTTCCTTCGTTGGCTCCGAGTAGAGACTGCCCGGCGTAGTAAAGTCCGGTGGAGATCTCCCAGATACTACTCATGACGCGTGTTGGTGTGCCCATACAGCTGAGGTAGCGGTCTTGGGAGACTAGTCCGGTAGAGGCCTGAACCCTGTGCACGAGGTAGTAGAGGCCACACCGGGAGAGACTACCGGAAGACGAGTGGAGTAGAACAATCGACCTCTTCCCCAAGAGCCTATGTCACCCCGAGGAGGGGGTGAGGGTGAGGGTGTGGTGGGTCGGCGTTGGTTCGATCCGCCAGTTCGTGTAATTTCCCAAGATCCTATGTCACCCGTCGGAGTGAGGGTGAGGGTATTGTCCCAAGATCCTATGTCACCCGTCGGAGTGAGGGTGAGGGTATTGCTCCCAAGATCCTATGTCACCCATCGGGGTGAGGGTGAGGGTATTGGCGTGAGTGGGGTGGGCTCGAGTTGATACTCGACCCACCAGCTTGTGTAGTAGGTTTTCCCATGGGGTTCGCGCTGCGAACAAGTAGTGGTTCCTCCCAATATCGTCGCATGTCGTGGCCCAGATGTTGAAGCTGCCCTGACAGAGGACTCCCACTTGTAAGTACTCCCGATGCATTCGGCGGATGTACTGATCATGGGAGTGTACCAGGTGAGGCTACGCGAGGGTGGACCACCGGACGATATTGCGAGCATGAATTGTTCTCCCCTTCGCCGGATCCGTGTGGATGCTTCCTAGGTACGAGCCGCCCTGGGTGGACCCCCCACCTGTAGGTACCATCGACGCTGTCGACAGTGTACCGACCGTGGCCGGCTCCAGGTAGAGGCTGCCCGGGAGAGCGCTACCGGATGACGAACGGTGTAAAACAGCAAGTTTTGTCCTTCAAGTCCCTAGACTCACCCCTGTGGGGGCTAGGGCGAGGACGAGGTATGGTTGCACCGCCGTGTGACCTTGTTAACCGTTGGGTTTCTACCCATGGTTTCCTTGATAGGTGATTGCCTTAGGATCGAATGTTGGTGTTGGTGTTTGGTTTCTGACCACTCACTGAGCTTGTAGCTCACCCCTCGCTTATGTTTTTCCCCAGTTGACGCTGAGTCGGATCCAAGAGAAGAGCTCCCCTGGCGCCATCCGAGTAGGAGACCTGCGTTCGCGTTGGATGTCTTGCGAGTCGGAGGCTATCAGCATTCCCTTTTCATTGTATGTATTATACTTGTGCTTGTGCACGGTATGTAGACTGTTGATGTCAGTTATTGTATATATTGGCTCTCACAGGACAGTTGATTGTGTACTCTAGTCTGTAATATGTCTTTGAATTACAGACTTAGTCATTTGAGCTTCCGCTTTTTGTATATATTTGATGTCAGTTACTTGTGTATTGCCTTTTTATTGTGGAGTATTTATTTGACCTCGTGTATGGATTACTGATATCATTTATATATTTGCCACGTCTCGGGGACGGCCGCCCTGGGGCGTGACATTTAGGGTGTGTTTGGTTGCGCGATTATGCTGCGATTGCGATTACAGGAAGCTGGGTTTGCAATCGCGCAACCAAACAGTTTTATAATCGTAATTTTAAACCCAGCGATTGCAGGTAAATAGTGCCCAAAAGCTGCGATTTCAAAAAGCTGAGAAAGTGAGCTTCCTGCAGAATCAGGTTTGCAATCGCAGATTCCTGCAGAATCAGTTTTGCAATCGCGCAACCAAACGCACCTAGATTCCTTTTCTACTTCTCACTCCTGCATTGAGGTTCCCTTAGCACGTTTTTTTAATTTTGTTAAATCGAATGTTTGTAACTTTGATATTTTAATATATTCGAGTAGCAATCGGTCTACCATTTTCTTAAAAAAAACAACCCAACCCTTTTTCCTTGATTGCAATCTATTTGTCATTGAAAGTGGTTGGGGCAGATCATTTTTTGCACATTAATATTTCATTTTATTCATATATTCAAAATAAAAAGTTCATTCAAAATTTATTAATGATGCTTCTATTTATATGGATTTTAAAAAAAATCAGGGGGTTATATGGATTTCATGCAATTTACAGGGTTCATTTGGATTTTTTCAATAATAAAATATGCTTTAGTATGCGAAATTATAAAACTGATTTTCTATAAATACTGGGTTGGGTTTTGAAACTGATTCAGCAGTGCAAGAAGTTGCCCCTAGCATTTGAAAAATACAATTTTTAAATATTATTTATCTAAAATCTGTTTGTGAAAAACTATTTTAATTTTTATTTTATTTTGTTCAACTTTATGCGAATGCAAAAACAGTACAAAACGCTGCCTCAGTTGTAAGTGTGCAAGGGTAACCAGCACTCTTTTCGCAAGGAATAATGCAAATATTTTGCACCTGCGCTTCATTAATGAACCACATATTTTTCGAATAAAATATCTTTCCAATAAACGGCCGACTGTAATTGTCAATAATAATAATAATAATTTACACCTCCTTTCCTTCTCTGTCTCTCCCCCCTTAGATTCAAAATTTATTATTTCCCCTTTTTGTTTTCCTTTTTTAACCATCGTGATCGACGTCCCCCCTTCATTTCACATTTACTATTGAAGTATCTCTTCTTCAAAAAAACACAAACTCACATGTCCAGGTCTTCAATTCCCGATTTTCATTTCCAAAAACGAAAACCCTTGAAGACCCCTCAATAACTCGATCTCTCAAGTTCTTTAATCAATCATTTCCCCAATCGAAGTGATGGGTTCGGAGCCGTCGATGATCGAAATAAGTTCCGATGATGATGATGAAGATTACGAGGTCGGTCTCGGCAAGATCGGCGACTTATCTTTCGATTGGCTGGAGGCGATGCCTAACGTTGATGGGGATGATTTGGTTGTCCTCGGCGGGGTCTCTCGCGATTCGGGTGTCTCTGAGGATGTCTCCGACGATGATTGTGTTGTTCTGGAAGGGGACCCGGACGCGCCGGTGAAGCTGAGCGGAGACGGGGAGGATGGGTCGGACGAGCTTCTCGTTGTCGCCGAGAAGGGACAGGCATGGTTTCTCTCTCTCTCACAAAAAGACCAATTCAATTAATTTGTTCTGTTAGTCACTAGGTTAAGGTATATGTATTGTTATGGATTAATTGCAATCAAGGTGTAAGTGATGGGTGCCCCGAATTTGCAAATTATGAACTTTTTTCCCCTAGAAATTGTTAGGAAAATCTATCACCAAATTCCATTAAAGATGAACATTCAGTTCTTTTTACAGCCTCGTTTGTAGCTCGCTCACCTTGGCTTTTTTGTAGATACTTGATAATGAAGTACTTACTCAATATGAATTGAATGCATAGATTTTATGTTGACATGGTGAAATATATTGGAACGCCCCAAAAAACGATTTCGTATACTGTGTTAGTGGCGTGGTGATAGCAAACGTGGCTGCAAAATGGATTGAGTGTATCAGCGCCCTAAAAGATATGGGGTATAAAGAATCAGTAAGAGAATTCTATTGATAGAGAGTAATAGAGGACATGTGGAGTTGGGTGGTCAAAAGTTCTTACTACTGGTTTTTCAGATTGTGGTAGACTAGAAATTGGACCTAAAGCGGAATCCAAACAGTGAGGAAGCGGGGGGGGGGGGGGCCTAGAGAGGGTAGATTTGGTTGTGGAGGAGATGGTTATATGAATGAGAATGGAGTTGACATTCATTTCTGGATGCATAATTGGATGCATGACGATAGCTCAATGGTTTTTTGCCTAGACTATTCAGGGTTTTGTTGAGCAAGGATGACAAGAATTATGATTACATTGATGTTAATAAAATTATGTAGAAAGGTGCCACGAATAGTGTGAGGACAGTCTTTGGAGAGACAACTGATCTTTTAGTCTTTGCAATTAAATTTTGGAAAGATAATTGGCTCCATGGTTCGTCTCCGGCTAGTCTCTATCCAATTCTTTTTCAGGTGGCTGCAAATGTGGATGATTTGATATGTGATGCTTATACCTGCGGGGAGAATTCTATTATTTGGCTTCCGAGGTTACGTCGTGATCTAAATGATATGGAGACTTTGGAGTTAACTCGTTTCCTTGAATTACTCCAAGGTATTGATTTAAATTTGGAAGATGAAGACGTGGTGAAATGGAGAATGGCTCCGCAACTTGGGTTTTCAATCAAATCCCTATATAGGAAGCTCAACAAGGCCTCGTCTACCATTCCGACAACCAAAAATCGAAATCTGATTTGGGGAACACTTGCACCGCTGAAAATAAAGGCTTTTATGTGGCTTTTGTCATTAGATAAAGTGCTCACTAAGGTAAATCGTAAAAAATGGGCCAATGTTGGGGATGTTTCTTGCAGTCTATGTGAGGGAGCCGAGGAAAACCGGGATCATTTATTCTTCGGATGTTCTTTTGCTAGGGACATTTGGAACTTGGTTGGTCAAGCTATCGGTTCTATTTGTTGCTTTCTTGACATTGAAGAGATGTGGAATTTCTTTCGGGATAAAAGGAATAAAGGAGATCGTAGCAATGAAGCCAAATTTATATGGCTCATTCCTCATGTGGTTTGTTGGTGCATTTGGTTATCTCGAAATGAAAGAATTTTTCAAAACAAAAGAGCGTATGTGAAAAATACATGGGCTCTTATTTCATATACACTGAGAGATTGGGTGAAGATGATTCTTCAAGTCGAAAATTTTATGTCCATTATGGGTCTTTCTTGGTTCGGGAGGAATTGATTTTGTAATCTTTTGAATGGGAGCTTGTTCCTATTCAATTTTTTTTCTTTTCTTATTTGGAGATCCCTCGTCTCCTTTTTGTTTGGGGGCTTTTATTAAATAAAAGTTCCCATCTCTATTCAAAAAAAAAAAAAAAAAAAAAATGAAAGCACCTCACCCAAGATGACCAGCAGCAGAGCAAGACACTATGGATCGATTACACCACCAACATGAATTGCACCCAATCCCATAGTTCAAAGTGCGGCCGCACGTGTACGTGCGGCCGCACGTGCTGATGTGCCCCCCTCGACGCACATAACACCCAAGTGCTGTCCAAGTGCTGTCAAAGTGCGGTCATGTGCGGCCATGTGCGGTCATGTGCGGTCATGTGCGGGGCATATGCGGCTATGTGCGGTCAGCCGTTCGAATCCAGTTCGAACGGGAATCAAACGGCCCTTCAGGCGTTCGAACCCAGTTCGAACGGGATTCAAACGGTTCGAACCCAGTTCGAACGGGATTCAAACGGACCTTACGCGTTCGAACCCAGTTCGAACGGGATTCAAACGGTCCTTTGGCGTTCGAATTCCGTTCGAACGAGGTTCAAACGCCCATATACTAATTTTTTTTTTTAAAAAAAATAAATATACAATGTGCGGCCGCATGTACCGTACATGCGGCCGCATGTACTGTATGCGGACCCCACCGCACATGGGGTCCGCACATGCTTTTTAAACTATGCCCAATCCTGAAGAAGAAAGACGATGCTTGACCTGATGTCTCGATATATATCGCCCTTCCTTTGAATAAGCACTTAGTCTGTAAAGCTAAGTGCATTCACATACCGCATGGGGAGCAAAAGAAACAGATTTTGCTTTTGAACTTCTGGTTCTTTTTCCTTCTCTTTCGGATCATGTAGTGTTGGTTGATGAAATAAAGGAACGTGCATGGGGATTGGAAATCAGTAGAACGAAGACATAATAGCTGGAGGAATATAATTTTAATGATGTTGGGAAGAGTTTTCAATTAGCATTGACGGTTAAGAAATAAAAGGGGACTTCTTTAAGAATGCTGGCTCAATAATATGGGGTGATGGAGACTCATATCCTTCTCTTTGGGGATTTCTATTAATAAGATACTCCAATCTTCTAAATAAAATACGGGGTGATGGAGAACTTGATGAGGATATGTGAAACAGAATTAAGCTGCTTAGATGAAATGGAGGCATGATTGATGGTGGGTTGTGTGATTGGAGATTAATAGAGAAACTAAAGGGACACTTTGTATGTCTGACATTAGACAGCCATGTTGTATGATCAGAATGTTGGGTTGTTAATTAAGAACATGTTAAATTGTCAGTTGATTTTATTTGGAAGAAATGACAATGTTAAGACGGATGTGTAATAAGTCTAGAAAAGATAGATTAGGCTATTATAAGATGTATGAGAGTATTATCTATGCGGGATAAAATGTCTGAGATCATCTTAGGTGATTGAGACATGGCAAAGTTTTCCACTCAATGCATCTCTAAGATGGGTTGGGCATATTAAGGTAAGTGGTATGGAAAGGCAGGGAGAGGGTCCAATGAAGACCTAAGAAAACTTGTATGGAACTAGTTCATAAGGATATGAGGGAAAACCTATTTTTTGAACGACCTTGCTAGGAATTCTTGACACACATGAGAAGTTCAGAAATTTTTAGTGACAAAGACTCACAAGGGTGGTGGTTCAAGTATGGATAGGCCACCTGACATCAATCACTGGGGCTTTGTTATGACCTAGTTCACCATTAGAGAAACTTACAAGTGCTTTTTTTTAGCAACAATAAGACTTGAAGGCCCACAGAGTCGATGGGCATGTAGGCCCGGTCAGCTGCATGACATGCATTTTTTTTCGTGGGAAACACTCACACGGCTCAGATTTGGGACCTCGTTAAAGGAATGTTCAATCGACAGACCGAACATCCACTTGACCGGTTGGTTTGGTATTGTGTCTCCCTTTGGAGAGGTCAGTGGTTTGAGCAGTGTGAAAATTATTTCCACAGAAAAAGAAGGAACACCTAAGATATGCTGTGTTTTACTGCTTTTTTGTTTGCCTATGGACATGACTGGGCTTATAAGTGCAATTGTTATAAAAAGTTCTTTTTAGTTGTCTTGACAATGGGTTGGATCAAATTAGTATCTCATATCACATGAGCAGTCCACCCTGATGGCCTTAACCAACTATGTATGTCCTTGTGGGCCCTCCTCACAAAAAAACCTGATAGCATGCATAAAGTAATATATAAAATGAAAAAAAAACTGTACAAAATGGACATTCTCATGGGGCGTGGCCCATTTTTTGGTGTTGGAAATGGGTTGTTCTTTGTTAAATAGGGAAAGAGAAATCTGCAGTGATTGATTATAGGTAATACATAACATTTTCAAATTAGAGATCACGTATATAAAAATTGTAATACCATTTAAAAAGAAAAGTTTTGATATACTGAAGATCTGTTTTGGCACTTTCCCAGTCCTAGCCATCCTGATGAAAGCTTTATTCCTGATTACACAACAGATACATACCCAGGAAAGTTTCAAAATAAGAAGTTGACGATTGGCATTGAGATGTCCTTCTTCTTGTCTAAATTTTGAGACAGGTTACCATCTTCTGAAAACTGGTGTTGGCATGTACTCAAGGGTGAGAGGGTGTCTATTTCCAGGGAAGGGGATTTTGTGTGGTGTATGGAAGTAGCTTTTTCTTTGTGGGCCTCTAGGGTGAAGACATTCCATGTGTCCCCCCTCAGCCCTATTTTTCTCCTCCTTGCTTTTGCTTTTCATCTTATATATATTTTACATAAAGTTTACCAGATTTTAAGCAAAATTGCTGGGCTGTCTTTTCATAATAAAAAAACACTTACCATCTTCTAATGTAAATTTCATTGTCAATTAGATTTGGGAGGAAGTTATGGATTTTTTTTGTATTCAATGAGAAGCGCTCACCAATGTTTCTTGCATTTGCATGTGGGAAATTCTGGCTCTGTGGGCTTCTTGCAGGCAGAGAAACCTGATGGTGTTGGAATCCTTTGTGTTGCCTTTTTCTACATGTTCTTCCATTTCGTTGGAGAAAAGCAATAGGATCTATAATGGTTGTGCGAATAATTGAGCTTGGGTGGCAAGGATCTTCTAGCTGCCTAGGCATCGCCCAGACAACTATGACAACAAATTCTTCAAGTTGCTAGAAAATATAAACCTATATTTCTTTTCATATGCACATCAATTATTTTGTCATCATCTATTTGATTATCTAATGCTTACTGGAGGTTTCTAGAGAATGGTACTTTTTTCTCAAATAATTTTGTTGCCATACCTGATGATTGTTCTCAATCATACTGCCTTTGATTTTTTTCTGAGATGAAAAGATAGGAAAAGCCTATCAAACAACATAGAGATAAGGGATCTCCAACAAACAAAATTGAAGAAAAAATCCCAAAATTAAAGAGGTTATGGGTTTGAGTACCAACGGTTTCCTATAAAAAAATCCCAAATGGGATTACATTGAAAGCCCCCATAAAGAAAACAAATTACACACAACCCCTTTGATTAACAAAGTTATGTTCTTTTGCAGTTAGCATGCAGAGACTACCCTCATCCACGACACTTATGTGCGATGTTCCCCTTCCGCTCCACCCCACACGAGAAGCATTGTCACCTTGTGAGATCCTCCACAATTTTGTTTGTGTTTTACGGCAAATCACCTTTTCTTTCGGATAGAATTCTGTCATTAATTTGCTTGAAATAACTGGGGGAAAGAGAAAGGCTTCAACTATGCTGCCAGCCAGAACCCGCTATTCGTATCTAAATATAAACTTTGTGATTGCAGTGCCACTGTTACGTCTGTGATTCACTTGCTCCATGCACCAACTGGGGCAGTGGCCTATCTGCTGCAGATCATTGCCACTCCACTGATAAAGAATCAAAGTGGCATATTTTAAGGTCGAGTCTTAAGCAAAAGAAATTACTGCCGTTACCACCTACCCCAAAGCTCCCTGACACTACTCTCTCTATAACGCTACCACTTTTCAACTCCCAACAAATACCTCCTGCCTCAGTTTCTGTCAATCTTGGTGAAGTCCCACTCCTATCAAAACCAACCCAGCTTCGCCCTTGTTCAGGATCTGCTTACAGTGCTCAAGGGATCCTAATCCAACAACATGACAACATTCAACCAAGAATCCAACCCCTCATCCAAGAGTTGCCCCAGCATCCATTGCCACACAGAGAGAGGTATCTTGGCCAGTTAGCACCAAAGTTTAAACGGGTCGAATCTACTAGCAAATATCGTGTCTCATCACAAATGTGCTCAAAGATGCCGTCTTTGGGTGCCATCTCAAGTTGCTATAATAGTCAGCCACAGAGAGCATCTGCAGCAGCTCAGAAAAGATTTTGGGATGACATGTTGGGAATCGGAATGGATGGCTCTCAGAATACCTTTCTGGACAGCAGTGAATGTCCATCCACAGATCTCCATTTGAACATGGTCTCCTCGCAAACTGTCGAAGTGCCGAATCAAGCTTTCCCTCAAATAAATGCCAGTCAAATTAATGCTCCTGCTTCGAGTCCTGCTAATATCACACCTTGCCAACTATTGGTTCCGAATGCATGTCAGAACCTCCCCCGTTGATTGATACACAGCTTCGAACTGCACAATCGTTGGACTTCATTAAAACCTGGTTGTTGGAAGAAGAACCTGTGCATGGTGTCTTAGACAATACCTTACCTGGGTTAGATTTCCCACCGTCTCAAAACGACTTCATGACTTATGATCTCGGCACAATCTGGGATGGCACAACGCATGTGTAAGAACATTTGCTCTCGTCTTTGGTTCACTTTCATGAGACAGGCGAAGCGTTTCTTGTGTACAGTCTACGGAGAGGAAATGCAGGTTGAGGAACTGAAGTTCTGTGTTAAATGATTGTGTATATGTTTTACTGATGTTCACAGTGATTGAAGGTGGTATAATTTCGGTCTCTTTTTAGGCTTTGCAGTAGGAGAATGCATCATGAAAAGATAGATGGCAGTGTAATTTTACAACTGGAAATGCTGAGAGGTAGAAGAAAAACTTGTTGATTGAGGTCTCTGAACCTCCTTGCCAAGCATGTGATACATCTTTGTTGGTCTGTTGATCTGTCCTGAATTCTGATTGATAACCAAAGGGAACTCAACACTGCTGTTATATGCATGCTATTTTTTTTTCCTTTTTTATCCTTATGATGGTTGTTTTGCGGAAAAATGTTTCACATGTTTTGATTTGTTTTCCAAAGTATATGTATCATGTATTTTATAAAACACACACCTCCATTGAATTGTTGCCTATTTATGCAAAAAAAAATCATCTAATGAAGTGTATACATTGTTGTATAAGGTTTGTATGTAACATCATTCATTCTATATTAATATAAATAATGGTAATTTTATCTATTATTAAAAAGGTTTGAAAATAACCGCATTATAATTATTTGTGAAGATGCTTGTGGTATCTACTATTTGCGATTTGAGATGTTTGTAATGAGAATGAATTGTAATTTTCTCTCCGCTGAATAAGTTTGAATTACTATATAAAGTTTAGTTGGATAAGTCTAGTATAACCAATGGGGATGTGCGGAATAATTTTATTCTTTTTTTAATTTATTTAAAAGAATCGATAGGGCCTGAAATTTAACAGAGTTTCATCACCTTGCGTTAATCTTGGAGAATATCAAATCAATTTTAGAGAATACTTGAGTGCAACATAATTTATAACCAAAGAATTCATGGGCAGGCAATTCAAATTATTTAATACAAAACCAATATTAATCGACAATTAATCTTGAACCATATTGACGGCACCGTTGTCCAACACCGGGACCCACTCTTCCTCATCCAGACTCCACGCTGGCAAGACACGTGGCATTGCTTCACTAGTTCCACCTTAAAAAAAAAAAAAAAAAACCAAAACGCACAGTTTTCACTCGAAAAAAACTTCAATGGCTTCCCTCCTCTCCCCACCTCGACTTCCCATTCTTTCTTCCCGACTCACCCCCTCCATTTCCAGAAATCCCCACCATGTCCTCTCCCCTCTCAAGCCCTCCCGCACGAGATCTCCCTCGAATCGGTCCCTTCACGTCTCACTCGCCCTCGCAGAATCCGAGCCTCCCAAACCCACCTCCACCGCCGCCGACGCCGAAGACGCGCTCCCTCTCCTGCGAGAGCTCGCCGTAAGCGTCTTCTAGGGTTAGGGTTTTTCATATCTTTCATCTGTTTCTGTTCGATAAGAATGTGAGGTTCCATGCGTCGCAGGAATGCTTTGCCCTTCCCTCGGACTACTTCGCGGAGCTCCCTAGCGATCTACGGCTCGATGTGAGTTTTGCGTGGAACCCTTTCGAATCTCCACTGTCGATTGTTCTTGTTTTTTTTTTAATCTGATTAAGTGGGTTTTTTTGTAAAAGCTGAACGACGCGGCGTTCGATCTCTCCAATGGACCTGTCATCGATCAGGTCAGACAATTCTGAAACTCATGTAACATTTTATAGGCCTTCGAATATGAACTAAAATGGTTGATTTTTTATATGGTGGGCCTAATTGTTTCTGCTGTTCTATTCTGTTTTTTGTTCACAAATATGAACACACACATAATTGATCTGAAGTCTTTCATTTGTCGCAATCGTTCACAACTCATGCGAATTTCTGTTTCCAAGTCGCAAATGGATTTTATCCATGCTATTAGTTGTTATACTGTTATGACTTAATTAAAGAATGCTTGGTTGCTACTTGAGTATCTTATGTTGGCACTGACTGTCTTTATATATTACAGTTGTTGATGGACAAATGTGATGGATAATATGCGATATGTGTGTGGACGCTTGCATGAGTTGCTTTTGCTAGTATTTTGATGTAACTTGCCATAATAAGTGCCGTTTTGAATGTTATTAGAAAATGTCAATGGGTATATGAAGTTGTACACATCCTCACAAAATGATTGTTTGCTTTTTCAATTTCTAGTGCGGTCAAGAGCTCGGGGGAAAGCTATTAAATCTTGCTCGAGCATGGGAACAAGGTGACACGTCGACTTCACGCAGCATCGTGAGTGAGCTCCCTACACTGGACGAATCTTTGACGGACAATGCCAAATCAGGCAAGATCGAGGTTGTGTACAAGTAGTAATTTTATTTTGATCTGTTATCAGTGTTTCTTTTATTGTTGGAGTTCCTGTATTTGAGGTTTTGTGAATAAGCAAGCGCCCTTTCCAGTTGAGGAGATTTCGAGGTGTGAGATATCTGCCTGCTTTTGCTTTTATCATTGGGTGTTACTCACCTTGTTGGGATTTTATGTAGATGGAATTTGGGTTGACGATTTCCACCTTCCCAGAGTGGCTAGTTTTTAAATCATCCATTCGTATTTTATCTTCTGGCCATTCATTTATGTGCATTTTTTATTCTTGTTTTTTCAAATCATCCATTTTTTATTCTTGTTTTGATGTCCTAATGATATTCATCTTTTTTGCTGATGTTCATTCCTTTCATCTAATGTAGCATTTGGCAAACGCCTAGTTTCTGCTGGAAGGAGGTTTGAAGCGATGGGCCAGTATGGTCAAGGAGAACTGCAAAAGGTATGATAGAGTCGAGAAGTTCATAGACTGCCTTTATCTTATCATTACAGTTGATCGTCTTTTGCTTGTTAACACTGAATCATTGAAACAAGTTTCAAAGCACGCTCCCCTCAAAATAGGTTTAAAGTATTCTGATCACGGAAAAGTATTGTAGAAAGTGTGTCAACAATATATGGACAGACAACCCTAAATAGAAAAGCATTCATTTGTGTTTCTCAAAACCTTTCTGTAGAACAATATTGATTTATGAATTAATCTTTTGGTCTGACACAGATAGAGTAGTATGCTTTTAGAAATGTCATTTGTGAATTCCTAGTTTTGATGCATGCCGTAACAACCTGAAGAACTAATGCTGTCAGGTTTTTTTATGGACTTAATTCAATTTGATTAGTTTGTATCTTCCTTTTTCTGATTCTTTCTCTCTCCAATTTTTTTTCTCCAATTAGTTAAAAAGAAAATCTTACTCCCCTTTTTTTGTTCTTCAGTTGCATCAGAAACTTTTATTTACTATTTGTTTAATTCGATCCATGCAGAGGAAGAATTGACATTTGACCAATGCACATAGGTTGAATGATATGGCCATTCACTAGTTTGTGAATGCAGCTAAGTGACAAACATAAACCGTTACCCCCTGCCTGGCTGCCAATGGGTCCAATATAAGATTGAATATTAGTAACTGTCACTTCAACTATCACCTAGGAAACACTAAGATGAAACATCCTACTGAATGGAGGTAGGATGTTTCGTCTGCTGGATGGGCAATCACTTGCTATAACCTAACCACTCATCGCAATACTCACTTCAAATATATGGGCTATGAGATATGGGCTAAAAATTATATATTGTCCATGGTTGCTATGATATAGTATAATTTTTTTTGTGTTGTTTATATCATAGAACATTCCATCTTCATGTATGTTATTCCATGTATTGGTTTGTCCAATTTGATCATTTGTCTTTAGTTTCTAGTATCTTTCCAACTTATTATCATACATTGTGTGAAAGTGTCCCTGTGTGTGTATTTTTCAAGAATTTTATTCCGCATCCTTGAGGAGACCTTGGCAGTTGACAGCTTTTTCTTATGCTAATATTGGCTTTATCCCTTTGCCGTGGACTTCATAAACATTACCAAGGTCTTGCACCTTGGTTGACTTTAGAGGCAATAGTTATAGCTGGAGTTTTTTCATGATTGTGTATGCACAAATGAAACTGATCCTTCACATGTAAAGTATCCAAATAATATTTTAAACAGCATGCCTGGTGGGGTAGTACCAAATAAACACTTCTAAACTGGCAGTAAAGATTTGGATGTGGAGTTTTTACAGCACCCAGTTGTCCATTTGTTCTCTCAAGTTGTTCTAATGAGGAAAATATATGGTCATTTTTTGTTCTATTCGAAAGAATATTTGGTAAAGTTTTTTTTTCCGAATCTGTATATTGTTTCAATTAATGTCTGATACTCAACAGATTGCAAAAACAATGATTAAAGCTGGGAAGGTGTTATCTGCTAGACCTGTTAGTGTAATGGCTGAACAACCAAAAACAGAGACCAGAATGCTCAAGGTAATTAATGGCTTGGCTACATTGTAGCAAGTTAAACATTTTCCTTTAAAGATATGTGCTGATGGATAATTTCTTCTTTTGCAGTTTGGAGACTTACAGGTTGAGTTGACACCAGAAAAGGCTTATATTGGTGCAGGAATTGGATTTGCTTTTGGGTAATTATGATTCATACTACCATATATTGACCTGTAGTGAGTTTGTGTGAGTTGCTCATCCCATCATCATAATCATAATTATAAGGAGCTGTATTTTCTTATAAGGTATAAAAATTGAAATTCACATCATGATTCATGCAGCAGTGAAATCTCTTGATTTTTAAATGCACAACTAAAGCATGTGACAGAGAGGTGCCATGTACAGTTTAACAGTCAACATAATTGTTCTTTTATGAACAATATTCTCAAAGACGGTTATAGATTTCCAAATAGTTGAGAATATATGTTTTGACAATGTTATCCTTAAATGGGCTTCTGACCAACAATGTGGAATCAAAAAGTTGGTTGAGCAGATTGAGCTATAAGCGTATAACCAATGGAGGCTCTTTCATTAAACGTATTAACGTAATATATATTTTGAGGAACGCGCAAACACACAGAATTTTTTAGTACGCCACGGGATATTGAGCTGACATTTTTTTTTGTTCTGAATCAGACTTCTCTCTTGGGGGTTGACACAAGGCATGCAAAACGTAAATGAAAATTCCCTTCAGTATGCGAATGACAACGCATTATCGTTAGCTAAGGTACTGGAAGAAAATCCTCATGTATATGATTCTGTTTTATATCCTGGATTCACTTCTTTATTATTTTCTTCTCCAAATGCAGTCTCTGAGGGGAGCTCTTCTTGCACTTGGTTACTCATCAACCTTGTTGTCCATGCTCGCTTCCGTCGGACTAGTTGTGCTCGGGAGGCAATTGAGCTCTAGTGATGAAACCTAGGAATATGTAAAAGTACCTAACAGAGTACTATATTCAAGACAATATACATGTTATTGTTCATTTCTGCACTCCCCTTCATCATTTTAATGTAATGGTGTTGTGACACAAACATGAGTTAATTGTGATTACATTAATCTTTCTTCACTTTTCAGGTCTGTGGATGATAGGAGATGTAACAAAGTTTTTTTTTTTTTTTTTTGTGTGGTAAGAAAGACCTACAAGGGGCGGATACAATACTACAATAGAACATGGCTCAAGGTCAAAGCTACAATCCACTAGGGCAATTACTCCTACATGGGGGTTGTGACTGTGGTCAAACCCTGGTTGACCGCGTGAAAGCGGGTGCATTTCAACCACCTCACCAACAAGGTGTGGTGTGGAGATATAACAAAGTTGAACAATAATACTATAATATAACAGGAGCATATGCAATAGGAGTTCACTGTGTTAATCATATGTTTGGTTGATTTTGAAACCATGTATTATATTATGATAATCGTCATTAGATTTTTATGTCGAAGGAAAAATAGGTGAAAGTTTGAATATCATATGTAAGGGCATGGAATGGATGCATCAAATGAAGAAGCTATGTAGTTTTGTTGTCCTTGCATGTAAAGAATATGTAAAAGTCGTGGGTGAATTATAAACTACACCTTGGTATCAAAGGAAATTATGGCGAGAGGTTCCTGTAACATTTGTGAATTGGTCCCAGCGACAGACAGGCGTGATATTCAATGGACGGGGGCGGACCCTTGCTTTGGCCGTGGACCCCAAGATTCCACGGTATGGACGAGCGACAATGGCGGACTCACGCATCAGACGGCTTACAGAGGGGATCAGCGATGCCACCTGATCCGAGAGTCCGTGCAAGTTCTTATTTAATACCCCGATATCTCACGTATTTAATACCCCGATCTTACCCCGATATCTCACGTATTTAATACCTCGATCTCACTCGCACAGACCGTGAAAGATAAGAGTGAGTAAGGAAGAGCTACTCATCCATCCATGGCGACTGTTGGTCAGGTCATCACTTGCAAAGGTAACTCCCCTTGAAACTCTCTCTCGCTCACTCGATCGATTTGAATTGCTTTGATTAATGGTTTTGTGATTTGATTTGGGGGCGGGGGAACCAAATTGAAGCTGCGGTCGCATGGGAAGCGAACAAGCCGCTGGTGATAGAGGAGGTGCAGGTGGCGCCGCCACAGGCCGGCGAGGTCCGGATCAAGATCCTCTTCACTGCCCTTTGCCACACCGACGCCTACACTTGGAGTGGCAAGGTCTCTCTCTCGCTCTATAGTTTGTTATGCTTGATATTCTCTCATCATATGTGAATCAACGCTTCTTTTGTTGAATCATATTTTATTAAATCCATGTTGAGATGTGTATTTGTCAGTCCCAGTGTATTCGGCGTTGTTTGGTGGTTTCATGAGGTATTGACGAGGGGAGAATGTGTATATTAGAGTTTGAATCGTTGTTGCTTTACCGAAATTTAACAGACTTTGATTTTACTCATTACGGGGCAGTAGTTTTTTTTAATCGGTTTTTAGAGGATGGTGTGTGGAGAATGTTATGGAAGAGATCTTTGGAAGTTTTGATGGCAGGGAGATGGACTGGTGAGAGTCTATAGGTTGGTCGGGCATTTGGTTCCCTGGGGTTTATTTTCCTTTGATATTGGTTTGGAAGATTGAGAGACTCTTGTCTTCACCTTCTTTTTCCCTGGGTTCCGTTGTTAAACACAGTAATGGGTGTCATACCATCTCAAAAAATGAACAAAGGGTGTTTCTCCACCACCATGTAGGCAGGCCTGATTGTCACCTATATGGAATTCGGGAATAATGCGACAGACAATAATTCTCATTAAGGTAAAATTTGGAAAAAGATCAGGAAAATGACTGGGAAAATCATAACAATAAAAAATAAATTTGGATAATGTTACATACAGTCCATTTTTCAGCCCCAATTCCGGTCTACATGTGTTTTTTTTTTTAATAGTATACCTCATCTAATGAAGCATATACTTTTTTTTTTAAAAAAACATATACTATAATAAATTGAATGAATGCATTTATAGAAAGTGTAAAAAATTTATATCGAAGCATATACATCGTTAATATGAGTATATGCTCCAGTGATCTTATGTCGACGCATATGAGACTGGAATTGGGGCTGGAAAAAAATTGTATAACAATACTCAATAAATTTAAAATAGAAAAACAGCAATCCTTAAATAGAATTTATGGTCTAGTGAGCCAATGATACATCAAATCAAGCTATATAATGAGGAATTAATTTTTTTGTGAGAGGGAAGAAGAAAGTTATTACGGTTTGTGTGTTAGTGAGGCAATGGAGGGCACAATTTAATCAGGAATTAATTTCTGGAAAAAAAATTTGGTAAGCATTTTTTTCGGGTAAGTATAGTTTGGTTAATTCGGCATTAAATGCAGAATACACGATTTAATTCATGATAAATCGTCTTTCCTTTTAAAGCGCCATTAATGTGGGTTAACACTTTCCTTGTTTGGTGCATGTTTTTAATGCACGAATTATTCATTAATTTAATTCTTGGTAAAAGAAACAGTTCCTATAGTGATCTTCCTTCATGGAAACTTTAATAATCTCATATGTAGGAATGTCGTTAAGTAGAAAATGAGCCGTCAATAAAAGATGTACTTTTTTTTCTTTCTTTTTTCTTATTCTTATCATTCTTCTTCTGTTTTATTTATTTATTTATAATGGGAAAAATGCTATGAAAATTAGATTTTTTTATTTTCTGTATAACTTCATGTGTAAAGAATGGCATGGACAAGCATATCTGATGTTGCTTCCTGCCTTGGCCTTCACGTGCGCCTTTTTTTTCAATGTGGACATGTAATCTGCTTCCCTAGACCCATGTGTTTTTTCATGTTGCACCAGAGTATGACTTTTTCTGGACTTGCCTCCAATAATTGATGTGTCTGTCCTACATTTAGATGGTGTCATTCATTTAGTGGGTTGTCCTGTACCAATTTGTTCCTCCCCCTCCTTGAGCAAGCCTTATCCGCTGACAATTTCTTTCAGTGTTCTTGTCCGAATGTGCCTCAACTGATAAT
The DNA here is from genome assembly GCA_030737845.1 of Acorus calamus. Lineage (NCBI taxonomy): Eukaryota > Viridiplantae > Streptophyta > Magnoliopsida > Acorales > Acoraceae > Acorus > Acorus calamus. Next base: position 1,853,174 of record CM060863.1, on the reverse strand, counting down.
TAAATGCTACCACTTCCAGTAAATTGTTCATTTTGCATAGTCACGAAATATAATTGCGTACTTAAAACATATGTTGCGTGGCATCAGATCGATCAGATGTGTTGAAATGTCTATTTGTTTATTGCCTTGTGTTTGTTTATGTATTATAAACACACGCACCTGTTGACATGTAAGTAATGAGCTCTTCTGTAGAATTTGGTTTTGCAATCAGATCCTTTTTCTCATCAAAACTTACTGCAACATGAATTGCATCCCCAGAGTCGAATACTAATAAATGTTTCAGAAAAAGAATGTGTTAGAGGTTCAATTATTAAAATGATGTGCAAATACTGAATTTGGGAAATAATTTTGCTACATTCTTCTGAATATGTATAATCATTGAATGTGGCTGTTTTTTTTTTGACGAATTCATGTATGCTCCGTTTCTCTCTTCTTTATTGATCTTGACTTCATGGGCATGCTTCTTTGGTTTGCATCCATTCCTATACAAATCATTTCATTCGATAAATGTATGCATGTTTATGTCTTTCCTTTGATAATTTTGCAACCATTTATATGTTTTAATCATCCACGGTGCTGAAAAAGAAGTCATCAATCTTGCAGGATCCTGAAGGTCTATTTCCATGCATTCTTGGCCATGAGGCTGCTGGGTATACACTTGCAACACTGTAGTCTAACTGTCTAAGTTTATATTTACTTATAGAAATCACATTTTTTTTGGTATATATTCTTTTTGATATACGATTAATATTTGTGTTCATAGGATTGTTGAGAGTGTTGGTGAAGGAGTGACAGAGGTTCAACCCGGAGACCATGTGATCCCATGTTACCAGGCAGAATGCAGAGAATGTAAGTTTTGCAAGTCTGGAAAGACAAACCTTTGTGGAAAAGTGAGAGCAGCAACTGGAGTTGGTGTTATGATGAATGACCGCAAGAGTCGTTTCTCAATAAATGGGAAGCCAATTTATCATTTCATGGGCACCTCGACGTTTAGCCAATACACGGTTGTACATGATGTAAGTGTTGCAAAAATTGATCCAAAAGCTCCTCTTGAAAAAGTCTCTCTCCTTGGTTGTGGTGTTCCTACAGGTAAGCCATATTTTTTATGCAGATGTATTTACTAGTCTATTTGATTGCTGTAAATCAATCATTGATTTGGTAGTCTAGACTATATGTGTTCAGCGTTTTTGACTGTTGATATAATGATATCATTTCTCCTCTGACGTAGGTTACAACATTTTTCTTATTATTTTTTATACATGGAGAACTCAGTAGGCATTTCCAGAGTAAGGCTGATTTCCCTTGCAGTTTACCCAATGGGAATGTTTCTGTTTGTGACATTTGGTCTTTCATGTTGATAGCTTTTGGTTATGGATATGTGTCATCCATGAAAATAGCCTTTCCTTGGCCTTCTATGTGAATGATGTCATTTGTCTGGAAAAAAAAAATCTCATGAATGGTGCTTTAGGGATTTTCCTCATATATAACTAATAAATGTGAATTTTATGCGTACACAGGTAGGAGATGTGTGCTAACTGAACTGTTACTATCTGAGTCTATCCAATGTATTACTAATGAATGTGTCATGTACTAGAATTTGACTTTTGATTACTGGAGTTTGTTATTATTTTTGTCGTCATTTTATTTCTCTGCTTTTATTTTGATCCTCTGACTATGTACTTCATTTAGATTTAAAAGAATATATGGCCGACCTTTTCATTTAAAAAAAAAAACAAACGTGATAACTGAACTGGTATCATTTGAGTCTATCCAACGTATAACTAATCATGTGTTTCATCTTTTAGAATTTGGCTCTGAATTACTGGTTTTCTTATTCTTTAAATGTTATGAATATGTAGTTAAGATAGTAGAATTCAAAAGTTTATCCCATTTCAAATTCACCGTACTGGGAACTTTTCCTGTATGTGCATAGTCATCTTTAGTTGAGATGCATATCTAATATGGGATTTTGTAGACCTTTGATATTCATTCTGCAATTGCTGTACTGCAACTGATCAAGAAGTGTTTTTAATTGAGATTTGACAAATCCTTGTTTTCCATCTTTTTTTCTTGCATTTCCAATTTTCTGTTTGCAGCATATGTTTATCAGTCCATTTGGGGGAGTGGGGGTGGGATTGATTTTTGATAGTGATAGGCATATGGAGATGACTGCTTTGTTGAGGAACAGAAATTTGTGTTCAATGTTATTGATCTAATATCCATAAAAATTTCTTTTCGGAATCTAATCTCCTATTGTTGTCTAACCTTTAGGACTTGGAGCAGTTTGGAACACGGCAAAGGTAGAAGCAGGTTCCATTGTTGCTATTTTTGGACTTGGGACAGTTGGGCTTGCAGTATGTCTATTGAACTTTCATAAAAGCTTATCACTGCTCTGGTTTAGGTTAACTTTATTTACTTAATTATTCTCTTTTTCTTATAGGTTGCTGAGGGTGCAAAAACAGCTGGCGCTTCACGAATAATCGGCATCGATATTGATAGCAAAAAATTTGATAGAGGTATGTATTTATAATTGCTCAGCCTCATGACTTCTTTTTGTTTGACTTCTTACCTTTAAAGACCTTGCATAGACCAAAGTGATTTGATGTTTTTTCCCATAAAATACCTCTAGCGTGTGAAGAAATCATAGCTTCTTTTTTGTTGATGATTGGACTATAATATCTGAAACCCTGGCCTATCATGTTGTTGAGAAACCTGTTGTTTCTGACTTGTAAATTGGATTAGATTCATAGATGTCAGTGCATTGTTTTATTTTTTATGAGAGGTTGGTGCAACTACAAAGAATATATAAGAAGAGAGGAACTACATTATTTAAATAATGAGTTTCATATCAGGGTTCATTTTTTTTGCATTTGCTCAAGCTGATGCCAACTTGGAAAGAATTTAGCTTGGTTGGCCAAAAATTCCATGCTTACCTGGTATTATATTAAGACATTAAAGTGGGGTCTATGGATCTACACACACTAAAGTTAAATCACCCAAATATGTTTAAATTGACCACTGTTTGAATAATTGTGTTATTATTGTCATGTGTTAGGGGAATCTAAATTTGGCGTGCCTTGCAAATTTCACTTTATTTTGTACATCAATAGAGGTATCATTGGAATATATGTAGTTCAGATCAATGGATATGGACACTACTAAATTACTAATAATAGACAAAATTAAGATATTTTTTTCAATCCTTCTAAAGCTTTAGGTAATTTGTCTCCCAAGCACTTTTAGATGATTGACTCAAGAGGCATGCTATATTGACACCGATGCTCGTCCATATCCCCATAATAATCGCACTCAAATGATATGTGGGAACTGTGTTTGATACACTCTGTCCTTGTTCAATGCTGACTGGCACATTGTAGATAGATTTAAAAAATAAAAATGGAAAAGATGTGGGTTGTAGATGTTTGTAGTTGTTTAAGGACCAGGGGCTTCTTCATTTCCTATAAAAAAATTATTGGTACAATATGTTTAATTAGATTAGGATTCTTCTAGGATTTGTTTGCTATCAGAAGGTTGCTTCATTTTTGAGCCAGTCACCTTGTTGGGACCTGTTGGAATGAAACCAGTTGTTGTGATAGTGGAGGTCTTTTGATTTTTGAATCGTATTAGATCCCATGTGCAACTAAATTGCCATCAGGCAAGATCTCTCTAGTTTTTAATTTATACTTTTTTTTAATGGTGTCACCAGGCAACTTATATGCCCATGTAATCAGTGTTTCAAATATGTAAAATGCATTTTGATGAACCAGCTGCACATGAAAGTTGTTGTTCATAAAATCTATATGAATTATTTTGCAGCAAAGAACTTTGGAGTCACTGAATTCATCAACCCAAAAGACCATGATAAGCCGATTCAGCAGGTCATCGTGGACCTCACTGATGGTGGAGTGGACTACAGTTTTGAATGCATAGGGAATGTTTCAGTCATGAGATCCGCTCTCGAATGCTGTCATAAGGTGAGATTCTGGTCGCCATGTTTTGGTGTCTTTAGAATGGCCACAAACCCCATAACCGAATAATGAGTCCTCTTCCTACTCTAGGGCTGGGGAACATCGGTTATTGTTGGTGTTGCGGCTTCTGGTCAGGAGATATCCACTCGGCCTTTCCAGTTGGTCACCGGGCGTGTTTGGAAGGGGACCGCCTTTGGTGGATTCAAGAGCCGCTCTCAAGTCCCATGGCTTGTTGACAAGTACATGAACAAGGTATATCCTCTGTGGCTCTGTGCAATTGCGTTTCAAGTCATTCAGTGATTGTGGTTTTGGCATGGCTATTTGTACCTCTATAATTGCTCACACACCTTGAAAAAAAATTAAAAAATACTTGAATAATCCAAGATTTTTTTGACACCCCTCCAAAGAATGATTTTTTGTTCCATGTCCCCCAACTTATAATAACTCATAATTAGAATTTGAGTTGTATACACTCCACCACTACCATTATCATTTTGTACTTAATACGTAAAGACAAAATTGCAATATGTGTGAAGAGCCTAGGCAACAACAACCAAGTTACTGAAGCATGAAATGGGCTTTCCATGAGCAGTAGCAGTTGAAACATATAATGTTAATGCCCCGTTTCGAATATACAAGATTTAAAAAAAAAATTTACAGCGAAAGAAATTTAAAATGGGTACGCGGCTTGAAAAAATGACTTATAGGGATGTATAACCGAGGCATATGAGCAATTATAAGAGTATGAATATCACATCCTTTTGGTTTTATGAGAACCAAATCTGAACCAGTAGTGCATGATTTAGGATACTTAAATTTTATTTTGGCTGCTAATGCAGGAAATTAAGGTTGATGAGTATGTCACTCACTCTCTGACGCTCGGTGAGATCAACAAGGCTTTTGATCTGATGCATGAAGGGGATTGTCTCCGTTGCGTACTGGAGATGCACACATAAGGTGATCTGATATCCTTCCAACATGGGTTACTGGAAAGAATCGCCACCTTTTTTTCTACTACTACTATATCTTGCTGATTTATAAAACAATGCGAGAATTGCTCGTAGACATTTTGAGTCTTTGAATGATTTCCTTGTAGACCTCTCTTTTACGGGGTATCAGTTCAAATGAATGTATGTTTCTTTATTTTGAACTACCCATTTTTGGCTCTATCCTCTTATTAGTATAAGATCATATGTCTACCATTTTTTTCAAAAAAATAAAATAAAACATGGGTGCTGCTACACTCAATTTTTTTACAGTTTTAAATACAGTTTTAACTATGTATATAATCGTTAAATTTTTTCTTACATTCACTAAAAACGAGTACTATTTAAAAAAAAATGAAAACATAAGTTATCTGAGTTTTAAGCTGTAAAAATAATCGAGTCTAACATTGCAACCGGTCTCTTTTATACGTAATGATCACTAAATCCTATCATGTGTTTGAAATGGGGTATCAAATTTGTAGAGCATTTTTCGTTTTGGGGAAAAGTTGAAATTCATAAATTTCAACTGCCTCCCTTGACCCTTCAGACCTTCTGTTCATTAATAACGTAGAAGACTTTCATGTGTTCTTTATGTACGGTTATTCAACTATAGGGATGGTCATGACCGTCTCATTCAAATATTCAATCTTTAAATCTGCTTTTTTTTAAAAAGTCGAAGTTGAGCAGTTGGAAACCATACGCAACACCCACCGCCTTCAGAGATTCATCTCTCTCCGAATGAAGCCAGATAAGTCGCATGGTAAAAGGTCCTTTTTAACAGTGGTAGGTATAAATGTATAATACCTTATATAATTACGATATAAAGTTAAAAGTATTTTATAAAATACGATAAAGATGTTGGAAAAATCTATGTTATTAGTGTCATTTTTTTTATATTGGTGTAACTATTTCACTTGAGAGATTATAAGAGAATTTAAACCATTTTTTTATTCACTGTTGATAAAATAAATATCCATATGTAAAGAATTAATATAAAAATTGGTGCATCAATCACCGTTTTCCTCTTTTTTTTTCATTTTATCACCTAGATTCTGTGTTTGGAACCATGATGAGAAAGTATGATTTTTTGTGTTTTTTAAATATATTTTTGTATTAAAAGCTATAACTAATTTTTTAATTAAGTTTTTTTTTTAAAACATTTGAAAACATGTTTATATTTTTCGCTTTAAAAATAAAAACAAGCTTAAACACATTTTCAAACGCTATATTAATCATTTCATTTATTTAGGATAAATTTAATATATTAAAAAGAGCGGTTCAATACTAATCCAAATAATTATAAAAATGTTTAATATAACTTGGTAAGTTTTCAAAGATAAAATCAGATAAGTTTATTAACACGAGAACTCTAATTCTAACAATCAGTGACCATGAAGCTATGTGTTATTTTGCTAGATGTGTGTTTGGTTGGGTGATTGCAAAATTCCAGGAATCTGGGTTTTAAAATTGATTTTACATAAAGCTTATCTTCTCTCAAGCTTTTAAAAAATTTGGACACTATTTATCTAAAATCTGTCTGCAGAAAATTGCTATAATAAAATTATTTAATTGCACGGTTACAAAAATAACTTCCTGCAAGCGCAAAAGCTATATAATCGTACAAGTACAACCAAATATTGTATGAGGAGTATTCAAGTCTTTTCACATGATCCCAAACCTATAATGAGCTTCTATCAACCAAACATTTGGAGGGAAACAAACATTCAAAAGAAACCCAACACTATGCTATCAAGCCAAAGAGAAAAACTGAACCAACACATCCTCTCCAACCTTGAAAAGTGCAAGCACTTGCACCACATAAAACAGCTCCAATCCCACCTGATCACCTTGGGCCATGAACACACCCAATTCCTCACTTTCAAGCTCCTCCGATCCTGCTCGGTTTTCGACGTCTCCTACGCCCGCCTCATCTTCGACCGCATCCCCTCCCCCAACGTCTACCTCTTCACCGCCATGATCACCGCCTACTCCATCCTCCCCGACCCCCCTTCCGCCCTCTCCCTCTTCAATTCCATGCTCCGCCGGCCCGAGGGCCGCCCCAAGCCCAACCACTTCTTGTACCCCCACATCATCAGAAGCTCTTCTGACATGGGTGACCCCAATTTGATCGCCTCGGTCCATGCGAGGATCGCAAAGACGGGGTTCGGCGGGTACCCGTTCGTCGAGACCGCTCTCGTCGACGCCTATTGCAGGTGCGCGGACGTGAAGACGGCGAGGGAGGTGTTCGATGGAATGCGTGAGAGGAGCGTCGTTTCTTGGACCGCGATGGTCTCCGGATACGCGAGGGCCGGGGAACTAGGCGAAGCGGTGAAACTCTTCGAGGAAATGCCAGAGAGGGACGCCGCGGCGTGGAATGCGGTCATCGCGGGGTTCGCGCAGAACGGGCTTGTCTCGGAGGCCGTGTCGTTCTTGAAGAGGATGCGAGTCGCCGGGGAGAGACCGAACGAGACGACGGTCGTTTGCGCGCTCTCCGCGTGCGGGCACCTCGGGATGGTGATGCTTGGGAGGTGGGCGCACGGTTATGCTAAAAAACGGGGGTTCTCGTCGAGCCCGTTCGTGTTGAACGCGCTGGTGGACATGTACGGGAAGTGCGGGAGGTTGGGCGAGGCGAGGCGGGTTTTCGACGGGTGGGTCGACCGGGGACTCACGGCGTGGAATTCGATGATCAATTGTCTCGCGTTGCATGGTCGGAGCGTTGAAGCGGTTTCGATGTTCGAGGAGATGAGGCGGAGAAAGGTTTGCCCGGACGAGGTGACGTTCGTGGGGGTGTTCAACGCGTGCACGCATGGAGGGTTGGTCGATGAGGGGCTCGAGTACTTCGAATCGATGAGGGAGCACGGGATCGAGCGGAAGATAGAGCACTACGGGTGTTTGATCGATCTCCTCGGACGCGCGGGGAGGTTGAGAGAGGCGATGGAGGTGGTGGCGGAGATGGAGATGGTGGCGGATGAGGTGATTTGGGGGTGTCTGCTGAATGGGTGTAGAATACATGGGGAGGTGGAATTGGCGGAGGTTGCGATGGAGAGGTTGCTCGCGATTGATCCGCACGACACGGGGAATCGAGCGATGTTGGCGAACATGTATGGCGAGCGCGGGAGGTGGGAGAAGGTGAGGCTGATGAGGAGGAATTTGAAGGGGAATGTAGGGAAGAAGTTGCCCGGGTGTAGTTGGGTCGAGATCGAGAACGTCGTACATCAGTTCTACTCGTCGGATGCGATACATCCGGCGGCGGAGGAGATATATGGGGTGTTGGAATGTCTGGCGGATGAGATTACCAGACATGGTGATGGTCTCGGCAGATGACCATCATTTTGAACTTCAATTTTGAGGGGGGCAAAATGTCTCAAATCTTTCTATGCAAGGACTAATCTTTCCCACACCGATCCATTCAAAAGTTTTCCTACGGACACCTGGATAAGTCGATAATAGGAATCGAATACGTACTAATAGGGAGCAAACTCATGGTGCTAGCCAATGCACCATGATCTTAGAGAGCAGCATTGTCAAAAGTTACTAATTTATATGCTTAATTTATGTGTATCAATTCAATTCTTGTAATACTAGTGGAATAACTTGTTTTTTTGCTTGAATATATTATTAGTTTTCTTGTTGGAAAATATAATAATGAAATTTTTGTTATTTGATTTACCATGGATAAGTTATGGATAAAATATAAACAAAATGTGAATGAGGATGTGTAAAAATATCTTTTTTTTAACATGCGTTTCTCTTTGTTTATAAAAGGTGATACTATTTTATTTGATATGTAAGTTTCTCTTATACTGATTAAATAGATTTGGTAGAATAATACAATCCCAATAGAAACCTAAAATACTAATTTGATTATTTTCACATATTTTAACATATCTGTATAGATCTATTCTTTGTAAACAAACATTTTTTTTTAGGTTTATTCATCTCTATTCCAAGTCTATTTTTCTAACAACACTAGCTCATGAAAGGAATGCTTTTATGGCAGGATCTGAACCAGTGAGGAGACCAGACCCATGTAAGAAACCAATAATTAGATTTTGAAGTCTCTTAAGTCAAGCCAGGGACCCATTGAAACACCCACTCGGCCACTCCTCTCTTTGAATAGACAGGCGATAAGCTCTGTGGGTTTGTCTAGGCTCAATAGTACAGCAGTCTGAGTCAATAATCTTCATTTTTTCAAAATTTATGATATTTGTTCTCTAATTTTTGGTCTATTGTTGACTAAAGTCAACATTGATAAAATACATGGATCTACATTGGCTAAAAGTGTTCACATCTGCATCGACCATCAACTTTAATGGGTGCTAAGACCACAATACATATCAGAGGAGCCAACCAAACCTGACTGCTTATGTGAGAGGTGTTGCAATCCAATACTTGTAATTCTACATGCCTTTGCAAATAAATAAATAAAAACCCACCTCCAGACTAAATCGATGCACATGTGTTGTACTGAGAATCTTTGGGTGACATGAAATCATAAAAAAAAATTCCAAATTGAATTAGAAACACCATTCAATTAGCATATAATAAATACTTCATATCTTCAGTTTGTTTAAAAGAATGTAAAAGGATAGTCAAAAAAATAAAAAATAAAAAGGCTATGGTGGAGAATCTTGCAATCCTTTGTTTCGAAGCTTTACTATATTCACCTATAATAAATACTGTACTATAATCACATATAAAAAGAAAAACTGTACTATTTCATTCATGTTTTTAAATGACATCCTTAATTAGCAAGATATAGATAATGGATTTAGATTCAAAGGCAGTACATTGCATTTATTTGTTTCTCTTTTATCATCTTTGTATTTTTTATTATGATTTTTTTATTTTTTTATTTTAGATTTCAATATAGTATCATAGCAACGTCAGATCAATTTTGATGTTGCGATTAAACTTAAATAATCTTTTATCCTATTGTAAATAGTTAAATTAAATAAAAAATTATCTTTACATATATTTATGAAATTTCTTTCATCCAACTCGCGCTTTCAAAAATATGAAATCATGACAGATTTGATACAATGAGTCATTGTAAGAGCAGAAAAAAGTGATTAATTTCAAAGAACAGATAACAACTATTAATTTACATGATGATGGTTCTATTAGGATCAAATATTTATGATTAAATTATAAGTAAAATGTACATGTATCTACAAGTCATTGAGATTTGTGTCCAACAAAATTAAAGTAATTTGTTTTATATAGAAAAAAAACTGCAGTTCCTTTTAATATGTATATAAATAAATATTAAAAAATGTAATCTATTGCGTCTCTTCTTTTCTATTCTTTATTATCTCTAATTATTTTATTTTAGATTTCAACATTAAAAAATTTGGCTAAATTATGATGTGACTCAAGAATTTTGTATAAACATACCTTATCACAATGCATCTAACATTTTTGAAAAATCAGTTGATTAACTAATATTTTACATGATATGTTTGTGTCCTTATCATGTTGATTTTATCTACATTGGATGTCCTAGATGACTAAAAGTTCATCCATGTTGATTCCGGTTAGGTCTATCACGCATTAATTGAACAATTTAATTGTTTAATGCATTCACGATCATCCTATTATATCACTTTAAAATAGATATTGTGATAAATATATTATATAAGAGTTTAAAATTAAAATTAGAATTCAATTAAATTCTAAACTTTTTTTTTAAGATTTAATTAAATTGTGTATCTCAAAGTTATAAAAATGCATTAGACTCAAGTTATCTAATACGATACCACCAATGGTTAAAATACTAATACAATTATTTGGATAAAAAAAAATTTTACTTATCTTAAACAGTATCAACTCACAAAATCACCAGCTGACAAGGACATGCAGTGGTCTTTGAATAACAGTCTTGGTTTTGCTGATGAGATGAGCTTTAATAAAAACATTAACAAACACTTGTTGACTTTAAAAACAAAAAAAACAAAGTCAATTCCGTATTATTAAAGGATCCATATCCAACTACAAACCTAATCATGTTGAAACAGTGTGGGGGGATGCTGCAATTCATCATTTATTAGGAATACAACATGTGCTTAAATTCTCCAAAGGCATCAGTGCACATGTTTACTGACAACTGAGAATCTCTTGGGAACCACAAAACAATCCACCCTTCAATTTACAGTATGCATGCATGCACTGACACACTCCTTCCACCTAATAAACCTACTCTGTTAAAAAATCAGGCAATTAGGGTTTGAGCTTGTCAGCATTCCCATGAAGAGCGGGAGAGGAGAGATGCTGTAATTCCTTATGCAGCACATGTTAGAAGAAAAGTGGCTCTAGAAAGCAAAACACTGGGGCCTTCAGCTTCCAAAAGAATACCATATGGTACCTTTATAATCTCATGCATGTTTTAAAATCTTAAAATTTTCTTTTGTATTTTTTCTTTCTTTCTAAGACCTGCTCATGTAACTGCACACGTTAGCTCCCATCAATTTTGAAATAGATAATTATCTCTGGATAATTAAAAAAGATATTTACTTGTATTTTTCGCTTGTCTCATTGAAAGTCGTTGTAATGAAGTTTTTATAATTTGATTGATCATTGATATGATATGAATAAAAGATAAATAAACATTTATAAAATATATAAAAAAAATTGATAAGTAGATTCTTAATTTATAAAATATAATAATAAATGATTTAACATATGAGTAATTTTATATCAGTAGAATAAATAAGATAGAATAACACAATTTTAGAGCAATCTAAAATCAATTTATTTTCACTCATTTTTGACATACTTTACCCGTATTTTTTTATTTGAAACAAACAATATTTTTTAATTTATTTCATCTTTCACTTATATTCTTCAAACCAAAAGGGAACTTTACTGTCTATCAAATCTACACTCCTTTCTCTGTCCTTCCTGCTCTCTCTCCTCTCTTTCCTGGCTCAATGAATACAAACTCATTGTATTAAAACAAACACATTTGACTGACCAATCGCCATCGCTGAATGCTCTCACTTTCAGAAACCAATACACACAAACATTGCAATCACAAACAAAACTCCAAAAAATCAAACCACCCACCACCACAATAAAAGCACACCACAGAACCAGCTCTTCCTCTTGAAAACACATTTAAAAAAAGAAAAAAAAACATACTTCACAGGATTTCCACCCCAAATCATCGATAGATGAAAACAAAGAAGATAAGATCTTGGAGACCCACCACACATCACCACCCAAAAAAAAAAAAAAAACACTACCTTTCCCACATTTTGCTCCAATCTCATCTCTTCCCATATTAACCCCCCACAATTTTATGCACAAAGACACTATTAAAACCAAACCAAACCAAACAAAGAGAAAGCCTTAGCTGATCACACGCGATCAGCACTGACAGGTGCACTCCCCGCGGCGGGCTCGACCCTGGTCGCGGCGGACTTAAGCATGAACCCGGCGGGACTACTCGTTGCGTGCGTCGACGAGTCCTCGTCGTGATAAACGTACGCGAACCCACCGTGCCTAGTCATGTCCATCCCAGCCATCTCGTCCTCGGCCGAAATCCTCAGCAAATTCAACTTGTGAAGAGCGTAAAACAGGGGACCCATGGTGCAACTCACCCATCCAATGATCACTAAAATCTGTATAATGTGCGCCCCCAAAAGCTTCCCTCCTCCCCCCATGAAAAGCCCGTACGGCCTGTCCGGGTGTCCCTGGTACACTTGATTCACGTACTTCTTCTCTGCAAACAGAGCTGTAAATATGATCCCCCACGCGCCGCATCCCCCGTGAAGCTGCGCCGCCTCGAGCGGGTCGTCGTACCTTCAATGTATTAGAAATCGAACAGTTCATTAAACCATAAAAATGAACAATTAAGAGTCACTGGGTCAATCATAAAATCGGATTTAAACTGTGACGTTATCAAAATTGTCGTCTTAAATTGCGTTGGAAAATGAAGTTATTTTCAAACTTTATTTTTTGAAAAGTCCTTGTTATATTAGTTTTTCAATCACGGTGTGTTTTTAAGTTTGAAAAAGTAAAATGTAGGTTGAAAAGCTAAATTCAAGTTTGATCATTTTCTGAGTTTCAAACTCCGAATTTGCTTCAACAACTATCCAACTGGGCGCTTAATTTTGCTACTTTTTAAATTTATTATCAAGTCTTTAGTTTTAAGTTAATAAAACACTACTTACTTTAACTTCTCCGCGAGCTTGTTGAATCCGATCAGCACCCCCGCTGCAACCACCCCGCATATGATCGCCGCCCACGGCTCCACCACCGAACACCCGGCGGTGATCGCCGCGAACCCCCCGAGAAGGCCGTTGCAGACGTCGGTGACGTTCCAGTGACCGGAGAGGATTCGCTTCCCGAAGAGGGTGGTTAAGGCAGCAGCACAGCCGGCAAGGGTGGTGGTCACGGCGGTTCTTCCGACCGCCGACCACTGACCGTTGGAGGAGCCGGAGGGGCCGTATGTGAGGAGGATCTTCGTGAAGGAGCCCGGGTTGAAACCGTACCATCCGAACCAGAGGAGGAAGGTCCCGAGCACGACGAGGGAGGCGGAGTGGCCGCGGAGGGCGACGGACCGACCGGAGTGGTCGAAGCGGCCGATGCGGGGGCCCTCGATGAGAGCCCCCCAGAGTCCGGCGATGCCGCCGACCATGTGGACGACGCCAGATCCGGCGAAATCGATGACCCCTGTTGATGTAAGTCCGGATAAACGTCAAAATAGGAAAAACTTAGAAGAGAGAAACCCTCAATAATAAGAGATTTATAGAGTAAAAACTAAAACTTCGTTATTAAACAAAAAGTCAAAGACGAACAAATCATAAATCAAAAAGCTTTAAGAGCCTTCTAGAGTCTTAGATCCGTTTGGGAACACTATGGGGGCATCCGCGGTGGGCGAAACACGGGAGAGACCTACAGTGGGGAGAAGTGGTGTTCCACAGTGTCGGAAAACACAGCAAAAAACAACAAATACTGAGATACGAAAAAGGTTTATAAGGTTTCCCACGCATAATAATAAAAGTATTTGTGTTGGCATTTGCATCAGCTCACGTCCTCCGACACCACTATTCACCCGATGCGCTCTCAGACGGAACCTTGACCTATTCAGGACTGCGTTTAGGGCGTGTCTATACCGGAGACCGCAGTTGATTGCCACCACCAAACCAAATAAAAATCAGCAACCGCATTTCTGACTCTGTGGTAGTTGTGGAAGGAATTTTTTCTCGTGTTTGAAACGCTTCAAAAACTCTCTTTCTCCAGAACATCACTACTTTCCAAACGCGGTCCAAATAGGCGCTTACAAAATAAAATAATAAAATTGTTTTTCCCCTCCAGTTCTATTTTGAGTACTCAATTGTTTATTAAGGTACCGTTTGGATGACCCATTTTTTCGCTTTTGCAACGTCAACGCCGTAAAACGCAGGAACCCGGTTCCAAACAGCAGTTTGCGTTTTAAAATCCAAACGTGTAGCTTTGCGTTGACAGTGTCTTTTCTCCCATACTGTCGACGCACCAAAACAATGATTTTGGGAACGCTACGTGGCTGGTTAGAGCTCTTGGCTGCGTAATGACCGAAATACCCATGCCTTTTCACTAAATATACACCCCCGTCCCCGTCAAATAGAATCCTTGAAATATCAAACCCTAGCAAAAAAAAGAAAAACCCCTTTCAACTCACCTCGCCGACTCTGCAAGTCCCACTTTCCCATATCCGTTTGTGGATCCTCAGGTCTGGTGATCAGACGACAAAACTGGAGGGTATAACTCCTATCTTCATTCTTTTTCCATTTATCCATCCATGTTTTTTTTTGCTTGGTTTATCCATCAATGTTGCCAACATTGTATATGGTAGGGGTGATATTATTATTATTTATTTGATTGGTGAAGTGATATTATTTGTGGCCCACAAAATGCTTGTAGAACAGTGTAATTCCTATCTTCATTCTTTTTCCATTTATCCATCCATGTTTTTTTTTTTTTGCTTGGTTTATCCATCAATGTTGCCAACAGTGTATATGATAGGGGTGATATTATTATTTTTTTTATTGGTGAAGTGATATTATTTGTGGCCCACATAATGCTTGTAGAATAGTGTATTTGAGATGCCCATGTATATCATGATGTGTGCTACATTTTCCATTCCTAGAACTTCAGGAGACCTTGACGGGTCTTATTTATGTTGAATCATGGTTCTGTTACATTTGCTTCTTCAACACTAATATATGGTGTTCTTCATCCTTTCAATGTAGTATGTTGAAAAGCATGTATCAGTTGGAAGAGTGTCTGATTTTTGAACCCACAGACCAGGCAGACATGGGATCATTCTCCTCATAATTAATTAGTGTTTTTATCATAGAAAACTTTAGAATTTTTTACATCCAGGGTGTACAACAGATGAACAAATATATTCTTCCACCACAGGCCTGCAAAGGCAACCTTTCCTGATGCTAAATTAAAATTGAAATGTTTATGAAGCAGGGGATGAATTATTAACAATGTTTTTACATGTACAATATATTAGATTCTGTGTGTCTATTCATGATGAATAAGTTGTGCACCCACAGTAAATCCTAATGTATTATTAAGCACTCGGATGAAGCTTATGTATGATGAATAAATGCTGATATAGTCTGGTTTATATGTTGAGTTGATGTCAGTTGTATGGGCTGAATGATAGGAATATGGAAAATCAACCTCAGCCTGGACAACAACGTAGGGTGAAATCCATAGCTGTGAAAAATAAGGGGAAGAGGAAGGTTAATACTTCGCGTGCCAAGGCCTCATGGGACACCCAAAAGCATTCTATCTTCGTGAATATATGTTTGGAGGAGATGCAGGCTGGCAATAAGCCTGGACAGTCATTAAACAAGGAGGGCTATGAGAATTTAATTAGGAAGTTCGCTCAGAGGACTGGGATATCTTATGAAAGAGACCAGTTCAAGAATCATTGGGACAGTATGCGCAAGGATTGGCAAACATGGAAAGCACTGCAAAAAGAAACTGGACTTGGTTGGAGTGAGGAGAAAGGAACATATGAAATGTCTAATGATTGGTGGATATCATTCGCTCAGGTATTAATTTAAAATGATTTATTAAGAGGTTCAAATTGAGTTAAATAAATCATGGTATATAATTCATGTATAATTATTACTCACACAATACCACGTGATACTTGTTTAGAGACACCCAGGGGGCGACAAGTTTCGTAATTTCCCTCTGGCATTTGAAACGGAATTGGATGTGCTCTTCGGCTGCAATGCGGCAAGAGGGGATGATGTTCAAATGCCTGGTTCTTCAGTGTACACTGTTGAGGAAGAAATCAATGAGCCGGAAGAAGAAGGAACACCTCAGGTTTATGGTACACCGGAGCAGGAGAGTCCTCACCTATCTGGAGCCACAAATGACCAGCCCCAGGGCAGTGGGTTTCATACATTCTCGTCATACCAGACACAGACGACTAGTAGCCAGTTTTATGGGTCTGAATTTGTTAGGGACACCTACACCCCCTCCCCAACAAGTGCTGGTCCTCGTCCATGCCCCCCACAGAAAAAGTCAAAGACTAGTGCTGGCCAGAAATGGGAGAAGTCATTGGACAGGGTTTGTGAGTTGATTGAGATTAGAACAAAGCATGCATTTGATGTCTCACCAAAAAAAGTCATCGTCCCAACAATCACAGAATGCATGGATTTGCTTATGGGGATGACCGCAATACCACGTGATGCTTGTGAGTGGTCTTTTGCAGCCAAACTCATGAAAGATGCAAAGAACCGTAAGTTGTTTGTTGATTTATGTAACGAGGAACAAAGAGCCCGATGGATCTTGCTAGAGTATAATATGGCAATGGGCAAGTTGAGAAGTCCGAGCAGGTGATAGTGTTGGAAAACTGACTGGAAGACATTTTGGATAACCATCTTGCGGTCTTTTTTGTTTGCATTGTGGGGTACCAATGCTTAAGGCTTTATAGCTACTCCTTCATTTTGTTGTTTTGTTCGACCGTGGGTTGGTCTGCATTAGTATGGATGTCTATTTAGGAAGTCGATGGACATGTTATCACAAAATATAATATCATATAGAATGTGCACTGCTAGGGTTCTTTATTAGGGAATTTTAACAAACACATGTCAAGCAGCTCCCCATTTTCATTTGGGTTTGTGTAAAAATCAGAATGACAAATATTTTAGTGTTGGGGGGACATCTGATTATATAAAATAATAGTGAAAATAAAATCTCAACAATGGGTATGGTTTTCAAGAGATCTAAAATGCGAGAGAAAGATGAACAATATATGGTCCGGTGCTTACCCCTTCACCTTGATCACTACAACTTCGATGGACGTTGACGAAGGAACCTCTCAGCTACGGCACTGAAGGAGGGTGCAATTCGAAAGTAGGGTTTATATCATAAGGGGGGGATTCTCTTGATGGGTGTTTTGGTAAAAATGACTGCCAGAGTTGGGAACGCAACAAAGGTTGCCAAACAAGCACCATTCTTCACTGGCATGCTTCACAAACACGAACTGCAATCATGGTCCCATCAAACGTTGCGTTGCAGAACCGCGGGTTTCGGCACCTCCAATCCAAACGGTACCTAAGATAAGAATGCATCACTTATCCAAAAAAAATCCTAAACCCAATTTGATTTCAAACCATAAATTTTTTTAACAAATTTACATCACCTGTCCCGAAGAGGAGGTTGTCGGTCTTGGAAGCGCTGGCCCATCCATCGCTGGACCAAAACCAGTGGGAGACGATTGGGTACACAAATCCAGTCAGGAAGGATGAGTAGACGAGGTATGCGACGAATTGGGTTCGCTCTGCGATGGAGCCGCTGGTGATGCCGGCGGCGGCGATGGCGAAGGCCCATTGATAGAGGAAGTACGAGTAATCGAAGTTGGGGGTCGGGAAGGATTTGAGGGCGAAGAAGTGTTTGCCGATGAAGCCGTTTGAGGGGCCGCCGAAGGCGAAGGCGAAGCCGAAGAGGTAGTAGAAGATGGCGCCGGCGGCGGCGTCGAGGACGTTCGTCAACATGATGTTCATGGTGTTCTTGGCGCGGACGGAGCCGGCGCAGAGCATGGCGAAGCCGAGCTGCATAGCGAAGACGAGGTAGGCCGAGAAGAGGAGGTACGTTGAGTCCACGGCGAAGGTCGCGTCGCTGATTTGGGCGGAGATGGTCGCGAATTGGGAGCATATGTAGGTCGCGGCGGGGGAGGTTAGGTTTCCGGCGGCGGCTCCGGCTAATAGCGCCGCCGTGCATGTTTGATCCGCCATTGTTGGCTTTTGTTGAAACAGAGAGAGACAGAGAAAAACAGGGATTTTGATTTGGTTGTGGACGGAAAAGCAGGGCACCGTTGAATAGGCTTTTATAGAGGGTCTGGGGGAGAAGATTCGGAAACGACAGGGCAGGGGTATTTGGGTCCTTTTGGTTTGTTTTTAATGGTTTTTCTTAATTATTTTTTAAGGTAAATATGCATTTAGTCCCGTGAAGTTTTTGAAACCCATATAGAAATTTTCTAATGTTCAATAACACGTACTTACAACAACTGTTGTTATATTTTTTCCGTTAAGATGGTCAAATGGAATGAAAGTAATTTAAAATTATTGTTTTACATTGATTAACTCAACTCTTTTTAAATCATTTGAATATTGTTTTTGTAATACCCAACAATTATTCATGATAAAATTTATTTTGATATGTCCAAACTTATGAAAATTCCAAAAATTAACTAACAGCACGGGGTGTAATTATATGTTTAAAAATAATACAATAATTAATTTTTAAAGCGGTACGAAGGCGACCAAATTTTGTTAATGCATTTTGTAGAAATTTAAATATTATTTTTATAAGACTGTGGTCGTGATTCACTTACACAACAATTAATTAAAAAGGTGAAAATATGATCCTTATAAAAATAAAATTTATAAGCCCCGGTTATAAAAAGTCCTTATAAAAATCGGCTGGAATTTTCTGTGGTTATCTTACATTTGTCCTTATTTATAAACTTTAAAGCGCGTAATGAAAAATCCAACGAGGGTGTAAATAAAAAAATATTTTAACTGTCCACAACCAACACTTTCAATTTTTTAATCCATTTATATATGATATAATATATAAGTATAATAAATGATATAATAAAATTTTTAATAATGTAACGTAAAAATTAAAATTTTTATTAGAGATAAATATGTAAAATTAGTTATACAATTCAAAACACTTTTGATTAATAATATAAATAGATAGATGGATCTATAATAAGGTTACAATTTAAAAATAATCCATTATAATATCATAATTGTGTAATTATATGTTTAAAAATAATTCAAATAATAATAATAATAATAATAATAATAATAATAATAAGGGAACACCATTATTCATTGTGATTAAAATCAATTTTTTTTCACACATTTACTAAAAAATTTAAGGGTAAATTCGAAAATGAAAGTATTACAAAATTGAAAATATTTTTATATATGTATTTGTGTTTTGTTTTGATTGGTTACCAGGGTTCCTGCGGATTCTTTTTTAAAGGGGGGGTGAGGATTCGTTTTTTTAAAAGGGAATCTCGTTGTGGTGGGTTTAAGGTGACGTTTAGGAGACGGAGTTTTATAGTTTTTGACGGAGATGGATTGACGTGTTACGCTTTGAATTTGGCGGAGGAGAGTGGGTGAGGATTAAACGGGGTGTCGGGCGTGTTTGAAGACGTGAGCTTCTGTGTTGTGAATGACTACTGTCACTCCTGTTTATCGGTCGTTCGCGTCTACTGGGTTTCTTACCGCCGTCGGATGAGTATAGATTCTCACTTTTCGGGTGGACGGAGATCGTTGAGGCGTGTGAGTATCACTGTCCATGATACATTAATGAGAATCTCAAATTTCACGGGACTGTTACACATTTACATTGTGTCGATTATGGAAATGGCCATATGTTTTAACGGTATTTCGGAAATGCCATTGGTCGTCGCAGAGAGGCAGGATTCTGGACCCGGATCCGGTGGGCCTTTATTTACTGTGTGTCAAGGCTTACTTACAAAGCGGGGTCCACGTAAATCTTTGTAGTACGTCTGATTTAATCATGATTGACAAACATTACTTGTGGACCCCAAATCCTGTGCGTGCAACAATAAGAAAATAATATTCCACATTAGATACACTAATATAGATATTTTTTAAATAAAATAATTATTTCGTACATCATATTAACATACACAAGAGGAACGTCTATATCTGAGGATCCTTCCTTTTTTGAATGGAACGAACAGAGAGATAAAATGAAATCCCCGCAATTCCCCTGGTGTGAGAAGCAGATAGATTATTCATCGGCTTCCATAAGAAATCAACGAAATTCTTGGAACCTGTCCGGTTTAGATTAAAGAACTGAGTTATTTTAAACAGATAATTATGTCAGTATACATAATAAAATTTACATGAATAAAAGATTTTTTATTTGATTGTATTTTTTTATTCTCATTGAAAAATGTAAGAATAAATGTTGAGTTGTTTAATTGATCAAGAATAAAATATAAATAAAGTATAAAAAATTGATTTGACATGTGAACCATATTGATGTATACAAGGTGTTGATATGTGATTTGATGTGAAAAGATGTGTTTTTTTTAATTTATAGGTGGGCCCCACGATGAAAATCAATTATCTCAAAGGTTTTGTCATTATACATTATATTGTGTGTTTCTTATATATATCTTACATGATATTCATGATATTGTTGATCATTTTTCATTGTGTATAATTATAATATGTAATTTAAATCTGTATTATGCCCCAATATAACAGATGATATTTTAGTATTTTAAATATTTATTCACATTTTTTATTTTTTGGCTATTTACATATTTTTACGATATCATTTATACATATCTATTTTCTTTAAAAAGCATCAACATTTAATGAGTTCATTATAAAAACTCAAATTATATTGGTACATATTTCACAAAATCCACTTAATCACAAAGAATTTACAATAAAAAAATTAATCTACATAAAAATGTGCGAAATATATTAATAAAATTAAGAGAGTGAAATATTTTAACAAAGTTAAGAGATATGGAACGTATTAAGAATCTAATTGCATAAGGGTAGATTAATCTTTTGTGTTGATGCTTTTTTATGTATAGTTTTAAAAAGTGATTGATTTCGGTATTTCTAACTTTTATGAAACTTTTTTAATCATTTTTCCTTATTAATAAGAGGGGTTTGTTTACATATTTAAGGGGTATAAATAGAGCCACCCTTCAAAATTACCCTTCTTTATTTAATTACTTCTCTCTTTCTTCTCACCACCTTTCAGATTTGTAACTCACTTTTAATACAAGTATTGGTAGCAAGATCTATCTTTCTCTCAAAAAAATAGACCTACATTTCAAAATTATCTCTGCCATTAAAAAAGTTGTGGTTGTATATATTAATATGAAATAGAAAAAACAGAGCTCAAATATAGTAGGTGACAATCAAATTTTCTAAACATTGCTCCTGTTATTCTTCCCACAAGCCTTACATCAGCATCAGCATCAGCATATAGGATTTTTAAATTGGAAAGTCTTTTATAGTGACTGGCCCATCTGTTTTAAGAAAGAAAGGCTGGCAATAATTTATTCAAAGATGGTGTTAATAAATTGTAAGATTTGTGTTACTTTCCTTGGGTCTGCAAAGATGTACCAACGATGAAAGGTTTGGGGGGCTTTTCATAAAAAGGAAGAGACCATTTAGAAAGGCACAGGTTTTTTAATTAGAAAAAACAGTGTGTTTGGAGGCTGGGTTGATATTTATATTGTCCAATGAAAAAGACATTTATTAAGAGAGGTTCAATGCACAGGGCCCCTTTCATTAAATGTAAATAAAGTTTTCAATACAAAAACTTGCGTTTACATGGAAAGATTGGTTGGTCAACTTTTAAATTATATAACTTTCCAAAACAAAAACTTTTAAATTATATAGCATTTGCCTGTCACATAATTGGCTTTCAATGCTCTCCTTCTATAATATATTTGAGTTACATATAATCCCCAGTTAATTTGTTTACTTATGAATAAATGTTCTCTACAACCGTAATTTTAAATCTCATTTTAGATTTTGTCATATTTGTTTTTTGTATCCCAATGGTTATAAAGCTTCATTTATAACTTTTAGATGTATGGATCCATGTACCAACTACCAAGTCTAACCCCTTGAAAAAAAAAGTAGAGTTGATTTGAGCAAGTTCAATTGTATAATATCCATTTGCATGCCTATATTATTATTATATTTCTAAATTTTTTACTGATTTTTTCTATCAAATTTGAAAAGGGCACCATTGCAAATAGTTTTGAAGATGATGCGCATGCAAAAATAAAAATATGGTTTGTAGAAAAAGTGTCAATCTCTATTTTACAACTCCATCTGCATTCCAGAAGCGATAAACAAAATCAGAACAGTATACATCACATAACTCTTTTTTTTGTAATATGTATAATAATCAACAGTTTTCAAGAAAACTGCGTGGAGCTGATGTTAACATACAGAGACAAGAACAAGATTAAAACAATGTAGACATGAATAGGGATTCATTAAAAACTAATTCAAAGGTTCCAATGACCAATAATTGCGGAGGCTCTAAACTGCAATATCGAGCAAATACAACATCAACATCAATTCAAGTCTACTATCCAAAAGAAGGGACTGAGGCATTAATAAATCACAGATGCCTTCATAGAATCTCCCAACCACACATTTCTCTATGAAACTTTGCTGTGATGTCAGAACTCATGATCATAACCAAACTCAGCTTATTATAATCAAAGCCTGATATAATACCAGCTCAAGTGGACATTAGTTTATATATAAATTAAAAAAAAATAAGACAAGAAATCATATTTCGTTTCCCTGTTTAACGTCCACCCTCATGCGCAGTTCATGAAGGGCAAATCTGTCAATCGATCTATGTTCTTTTTTGAAATTTTCAATTGATTGTTATAAATTGATCTATGTTGTCAATTGATTGTTATAAATCTCTATTAAAGCCTGGTGTAAACCAAGCTCAAGTTGTCAATTGATCTATGTTCATATCTGAATTTGTAAATGAATTTGTTATAAAATAACCATATTTGAATCCTCATCTTACTGACATTAAAAAAAAAAACCAATTTTAGAACCCGAATTCAAATGAATTTAGATAATGATCTGAATTATATGATTCCTTGCACTTCTAATATTTTAATACATTTATTTTTTTTAAAGCATATTTACAATTTATATTTTATAAATATAATAATTACTTATAAGATGCTATTAATTGAATACGAATATTTTTCATAGTTGATATTCCACTATGTATATCTATATCTCAATCCATTTTGATGTACAAATATAATAGCTGTGCTATCCGAATTTTTGGATTTGGATACAGCTGGATGACAGGCTTATTCAAGGGAGGTGTAAGCGGGGCACAAATTGTTTACAAAAGTGAATTGAATGGAATAAACAGTGTACTTGATCAAGATCATCTTATCTGATTAGTTATTCCAGGCATCATATAAAGGACCTTTAAAAGATGAGGGAAGATGGAATCAAATTCTTGAAAGCAGAAACATAGGAGATTAGAAACACATAGAAATATATATATTTTGGGTACTCGACAATCCAACTCCACAAATGACATTTTCAGATGAAAGAAAGAGATGCAACCAAAGATTAGTCTTCACTAATAAAATACACATTCAATGTAATACAGATACCATGACATCAATCTTGAAAATGAAGCACAAAAACGGGTCAGGCATCTTCATCATTTTTTTTCAAGACATGTCACCATTTCAAAAAAAAGTATTTTTTTGTTTTTGTTGACTTTCATGAAAATTAAAATCTGAATCCAAAATTCAAGTAAAAAAAATCTATTTAGAACTAATTATCTGAAAAACTGAATTTACTTCAGCAAAATCAGTTTAAAAATTGATTTAAAATTGTTTCCAAGATCCATTATCAATCCAACCCCCACTAGCTAAATTACTACAATTTCTCAAAAACATTATAAACAACACCCATGCAGATGTTTTAGCTATGCATGTTTACATATAATATATGCTTATGCATCCGATTAGAATATCTACAACTTGTTCTTGTGTCCTTTTAAAAGTACAACTTGCGATGCGGAGAATGGCTATTCAAAGAGGATAAATAATGTAGCTTACGTGTTGTAAGGACAAGTCAATGCCCCCCTGTCTTAAGCAAACAAATCTAGATTCCAAAGCAGACCTGTATATTCATGAATCATATTTGGACTATCAAAATCTACTTGTCAGCCTAGCCTGATAACAGAGATAGCTTTAGAATAATTTAAGGCAATCTCATGCCAAACATATACCAATAACTATCTACCTTAGTATAAAGAATGCTTTTTTTGTGAACCTCCATTAAATATAAGAATAACACGGTTGAAAATATAACTGCTTGCGCAGATGGAAATATAGTGATCAATGCATAAAGAAAAGCCACCAAAATATTTCTAGTGATTCCAATACAATGTACTCATTAATAATGAATCAACAACTCCCTTTCAACACACCTCAGCATCTGAAACAAAGCAAGATTGTTATTTTAATTTTTGAGCGTGTTGTGGAGGTTTTAAAATGGAAGCACTGGTCTATTCTTTTGAAAAAAAATCACTTATTAAAGAGATTAAACAAGATTTATTATAAATATAAAAACTAGTAGAAGATCGCATCCCTTTTTCATGCGCATGAGCATGTGAATGAGGACCCATTTGGAACTAAACTTTCAGAAACAACTTTTTCATAAAAACTGCTCTCAACCAGATTTTTTTATAGGCATTGTTTCTATTGAATTATAATGCATAAAAACTAAACATGAAATTTTAAGGAAAAAAATTAAAAATACGTACATGTTTGCCAATTGTCTGAAAACTTTTTTTTGTCAAAACAGAATCATTTGACAAATGGTTCTAAATGAGGCCTAAATCATAGCCTCTCTCCCTTTTTACTTGGCCCATTGGTTTATTTGTCTTTTTTTTTTTTTTGTGAAATGCTCTTAGTTTAAAGTAAACACAATTTATACAAATTTTCCAAAGCCCTTATGTGGTGTGATAGGCAGAGTTCATCACCTACCCCCCCCCCCCCCCCCCCCCCTTCTGGCATATAAGGCAGGTTCAAGAGTACATACAAAAAAAAAAAAAAATCAACTTACAAGCATAGCAGAAAAGCCAACAAAATTAAATACAAAATATACATTTTAAATTCCAACTTGAAGGTGGCAACCAAAAGTCATAACTCAGAAGCAGAAAAATATATTGAAAAAAAAACAGAAAGCCTAGTCACACATGAAAGATCAGTTTGGTTGGGCAGGCCTAAATAAAACTAAAATTAATTCGACTGTCACACAGGCTGGAGTTTGTGATGTGGCAGAATCTGAGCCACCTCAATTCATCAAGAGAGGTATACACCCAGTGACCTATGCCATGTATAGGTATCTCTATATAATATGCAAACAACGAAATGAATCTCACATATACTAAGTTTCCAACCTGATGAAGATTGAGTTCTGAATGAATCAACTTATGGGGTAGTCCACTCGCCAGCTTTTTAGATTCCTCATTTTAAAAAACTGGAATTGTTTCAAAACCACAAGCCACAGGTACGAATTTTTATAATAAGCAGCTGATCAGCATTAGTTGTCAAAAATCATTATTATGAAGAAGGTCAGCTCTGCAAGAGAGAAAATAGTACATGTGATTCCTGGGAAGATATATTCTGGTTGTCTTAAACTAACATGAAGTGTGTAACTATACATTTATTTAGCCAATAAGTTTCCACAAGGATTGAGAAATCTCTGCATCTATTTTTACCCCTCATGTTCTTTGCATCTTTTGCCATTTCTTGGAAGATATATATATATATATATATATATGCATTTTATGAGTAGCTAGCTAACATGAGATTTTGACCAAGTGGGTCCTTTTTGAAGATGCATTAATGCAAAGGGGATTGCATTAAATATATATAATATGCATTAGTACACTTTGAAGCAAAATAACATGAGCAAAATAAAGATCAGTTAACAATATGCACTTTATCAAAGATACAGTAGAAAATATAAGATTTAAGATAAATATAAATAAACAGAGAAGAAGAGAGACAGATAGAGGATGAGAAACACAAATATATGAAAAATCAATCTCTTCTTTTTATTAATTTAATAAAGAGATTACATGAGATCTATTTATAGACTCAAATAATTAATTTGAATAGATACAAATCTCAACAGAGTTTGTTAACTAAACAAACTCTGTTGAGATTTGATCTTATCCATTACAATTGAGTCAAATTTTTTATTCCTAATTAATACCATTTGACAAGTTTGTATTAACCACCTAGTAATGATACACTCAATTCATTTTGTAACCCCATCTTCGGTCCAGAAAGGTCCCCCACCACCAACTACTTAAACATTACGATAGTCTAGTATGCATTGTACTATCACAATACATACTGCACTATCACAATGTATGAAAATATCAATATTTTTTCAAAGAAAAAATATATTATATGTACTTCACTGGGCGAGCGTATATTTAAAAAAAGAAAGAAAAAAGAAAAAATAGATAAGGATTGTAGATGAGACTACACACAAAGGGAACTCTAAAATATCTTCATAAGAAAATAGAAAACTAAGAAGACAATAATGTCATTATTATGACTCAATATTGTCGTAATAGCTATTCTTTAAGAATGTCAACAAAGATGGCCAGGAGCCTGGGCCACCAGATAGGGCATGGCCGCATGGGCATTCACAACATCTCATTTGTTCGCAGTTTATTTGGTTTGTTTAGATTCGTAGTAATTTAAATACGACTTCCTGTAGGCTATTTCAACTTACAAATGACAAAGGTGAGGGAAAAAACATAAACAATACAGTTTGGTCATGGTACTTAACATTATCCTAAATATAATGTTTCATGATCTTCTCATCCAAAATTTAATTTCTGAACTCCAATCAAGACTGCCAGATCAGTGTCAATTGTGGATTGCTGCGTCATTCCCGAGGAAGAAAAAAATAAAGATAGCATTAGATCTCACATCATGACATTTAAATCATACAATCAACCTGAAAATGGCGAGAAACTATGAAGATTGAAACCACAAAGTAAATTAAAGCAGTTGCTCGGAAAGAAGCGATACACCATAGATAGCTAGTTGCTTTTATCCTCCACTCCTTCCCTGTGTTGTCAGTCCTGAACAAAGATAAAGGATTAAAGCCGGTGCACATCTTGTCATTCTAACCTTTGCATTTAGACGACTGAAAATACTTTGAGAGCACGTTTGGATGCATTGATTATTTATATGTGTTTGTCTATTCATGTAAATTTTACATTGCACATGCAAGTAAACTTTTGCACAGTGTTTGCACATGTTTGTTTATTTTCATGTTGTGCTATCATTTACACATGTTCTTGTTAGTATTTATTTGCCTTACATGAAATTGTTGTATATGTGTCAATTTATTATATTGAAAGATAATACTAATGTTATAAATAGATAAAATATTTTTTTTCAAATGATTATCAAATATATTATTTTTAAAAATATATATATATATGAACAATATATTATATATAAAAAATAAATATTTAAATATTACATATATTAGTTTTTAAATCTATATAATATATGCCAATGTGGTTAACAAAAAGTGGTTCTAAAATAATAGAATATAAACAAAAAATAAATTTGATTTCAATTAACAAGTTTATAAATAGCGATTTTGTTGGATAATATCTATGATAATTAGATAAGATTTCTTAGTATATTTTAATATAATAACATTTATAATTTTTTATGCCACATTAATATTTATAATCCACACAATTATATTATTCTAAATTATATAAATTTATAAAATGTAATTATCTCTTTTAATTCTTAAGATAAGATCAGAAGAAGAAATATTTGTTTTGGATAATATAGACTTTAATAAATTTGTTAGAGGATAAATATATAAAATTACGCTACATACACTTAATGGAGCAAATAAGAACCCTGATATTTTATCTGTTACACTTAATTATCATAACCAAATAAGATATTGTGTTTGATCCACTGTAAATGAAAACTCATCCCCATCTACATAATATCCAAATAAGCCTAGAATGATGAATACCTGACCTTAGATTTTTATTTTTATTGGCATGACCTTGGAATTTAGATATACAGCATTTGCTACAGTGCTTTGACTTTTATCCAACCTAAGTGGAAATTTTAAAATCAATGATGAAGTATCAATGTACCACTATCATTCCCTCCTATTAATATATGAGTGCAAAACCCACCGTTCAATAAAAAAAAATAAAAAAAAGGAAAATGATACATCTAACCCCCATTGCAGTTTATACTGATTTTCTTTTTTTTTGTAAAAAAAATCATACACTCTCTAAATGAAGTGCATGCTGTTATATGAAATTAAATATATACTAAGATACATTAGTGTATTTTTTTTTCAAGTTATAAAAAAAAAAATTTGCACTATATACTATGATAACGCAGTATATACTGCGTTATCATAGCGTATAAGGCTACAAAACAAACTGTAAAACAGACTGCATGTATTAGCGCTAAAAAAACACCGGTCATTAAAGTTCCATCACTTCCATGTGGTATCCTTGAGAAAATAAAGAAGATTAGACAAGTCTTTTGGAATGGCATCAAGCAGTGCAAATGATCCTCAACAAAATGGGATCACATATGTAGAACCAAAATGATCCTTAACAAAATGGGATCACATATGTAGAACCAAAAAGGAAAGTGGTATGGGCGTCCTAGATCATCTCAATATGAACAAAGCTCTATTGAGTAAATGGCTTTGGAGCTTCATTGCTGATCCAGATTTCTTTTGGATCAGGGTACGCGGGATGCATGAGAATTTTATTCTATTTTTATTTATTTATTTATTTTTGAAGAAAAAAAGAGAGAAAAAAAAGGAGGTGTACAAGGACTTCTAAGGGGGTCACCCATCCTAGTACTACTCTCACTCAAACATGCTTAACTTTTGGAGTTCTAATGAGATGTACATTAGTGCTAGTATGATCACACCCAAATGAAAAGAATACACAAGATTTCATCGTCTCCCCACTCTGGAGTCGTTCTCTTTAAGGAGTGAAGGATATTCTAGATGTGCCCATGGTGGTGAAAGAGATCCAATTCCTTCCCATAAAAAGTGTGGAAATTCAATTTTGTGATTGGCTCCAAGACGCTTCCCCAACATCTCTTTTCCCTAACCTCTTTCAAGTGGTGGTAGACAAGAATGATCGCGTTCATGATTCCTTCACATGTGGTGATAAAACCATTATTTGAGTTCCACGCTTGCGTCAAAGCCTAAATGACGTTCCAGCGGAGGAGTTGAATTGCTTTCTTGTGGCTCTCCAAGAGGTCATTTAAATTTGGAAGAAGAGGGCTCAATGGCCTGAAAATTGTCTCCTCAGACCGACTTCACCGTGAAGACCTTTTATAGGAAGCTCAACAAGAATCCCTCCCAAGACATTCCCACCATCCATTTCAGGTGCCTCATATGGGGTGCCCTTGCTAAATTGAAGATCTAGTGCTTTAGCTCCTCATGCTTGACGAGGTTCTCACAAAGGTCAACCAATTGAAGTGAGCTCATGATGGTAATGTCATTTGCGAGCTTTGTGGGTTGAAAGAGTCTAGAGACCACTTATTCTTTGGATGTCCTTTTAGCGCGAAGATTTGGAAAAAGGTGGGATTGGCCCTTTGCTCTCTGTGCTCTCTCAACGAGCTTGATGAAATGTGGCAATGGTTCCAAAAAAGACACAAGAGATGAGATTGAAGCAACCTTGCAAAATTCCAATGGTTGATCCCATGTGGCGTGTTGGAGCATATGGCTCACTTAAAACGAATGCTTTTTCCAACACGAGATTTTGCTTGGAGAACACAAGGGCGGCAATCTCTTCAATCCTTAGAGATTAAGTCACCATAATTTTGGAAGTGAAATTTTCATCAACCATTATGGGTAATCTATGATTCAGGTGTTGATTCCCTCAAGGACAGCCTTTGAAGGGGTTTCCCATTCCCTACTGCTCCCCTCCTCCTATTTATTTTACTCTTTCTTCTTTTAATAGTTTGTATGGAGATCCCTCGTCTCCTTTGTTCGGAGGCGTCTTTAATGAATAAGAAAAGCTCCTATATTTTATCCAACAAAATACCACTATCATCTTCTCAATTCCTGGCATGCTTCAATATATATATATATGACGGAAAGGATCAAAACATGAAAAAGCTTCCATTATTATACCCAGCCATGATGACAAGGATGAATAGGTTCATTATGCAGCCAAACCTAAAACACATGCCTCATTTCAACCAATTTTACCTTGCAGCTGGGTTCAACTTCCAATTTATACAACAGTGAGAAAAGTCATCAAATTACACTTGACTTGTACTAGCTATCAAGAATAAGTGCAGTTCAACCAATCCATAAAGCGTTTCTTGGAACATCAGTGGAATCAGTCTGTTGAGATTTCTGACCATCTTTACCTAAGCTTGTGCCTCATAAGATGACAAGAACATCAGATAGCTGGTTTCCGACAATCAAACATAGCCAACTTTTTATTAAAAAAATCCACTGGCTGCAGCTGAAGAGACACTCTTTCTTGAAATACAATCAGGCAATTGCAATTCTAGTTAATGGCATTTTACATGTCCACACCATGCAACGCAAATTTCAATATGTTTGTCCCTGATTCAAGCTAATTCTAAGTTTCCTAAAATTCAATAACTTCTTATCCTATTATTCTGAGAAACAACATATCTATTTTAGCATTCTCATCCATATCACATATTCACATCTAACCTATTCTTGTGCCACACCCAGAATGCTTTGGCCCAAACAGCTGCGTTCTAAATTATGCCAATGTTAACTATTATGAAGGCATGCCTCCGCTTCACCCTACCAGCTGAAATTCTGTCAGAAACATCAAACCTTTTTGTCTGCTTGTGCTTCCCCATGCTGCCATAGTACAGTAGATAGCACTAATTGGCCATTTGGGTTTGTTTTTTATAATCATACCATCTAAATCTGTCCAACACTATTACCATATTTTCCATGTCTGCTATTCAAACCCAAGTCTTCAGTTTGCACATCCATCCACATCACGTTTAGCGTTCCGCACCATACATCATAAAACAATTCAATCAGGAAATGCCATGTCAGTTCTAGGATCATTTCATCTATGTATGAAAATAGATAAGGATTTAAGCCTAATCTTTGATGAAAGCGAACAACATGGCACTCCTCCTGGCATTCAGAATGATTACCGCCTACTCAAAAGTCAAGACCATGCATCATGATAACACGAGAAGAATCCCACAGATGCTGATGCTGAGCCTTCATAATTTTGCAGGGATTAGGGTGAATTGTACTGCAACAATAATAGTTGTTGATATACTTATAACACCTTTTCCCCTGAACCATCTCTTTCTCCTGTTTGATTTCATGGGTAACCTTCTCACTTGTCTCTGCCAAACATGCTTACAATTGCAAGGTGTGTATCATAACTCATAAGAGCATAATTTCATCATCTGTGATCATATTCCTTCTAATACTTGAATAATACAATTCTTATGCATTTTTATAGCCCAAGATTCAAAAAAAAAATATTGCCAAAAATTCAAGTATTGTGTATTTAAATTATCATTGTTTGTAAGACAGACAAAAATTGTAAACAAATGAACAAAAAGTTGGCAAAAGTGTCAATAACCTCTATCGAGCACGAAGACGAGGCCGCCTCTGCACGCTGGCCGACTTCCTAGCATAAGCAGAATTCCACTCCCCTCCATCCTGCGCATAATAATCCATCGGGTAATCCGTCTCCCCATCAACTCTGCCACAACTACAATTGCAAGAATCCTTTCCACAACCCTCCCCCTCCTTTATCATATCCATACACGAAGGCATCATCTCCTTCTCCCACCATCCCTTGATGAACCCAAGGGCAATCTCAGCCTCAAAAGGCGTGAGCATCGGCTTCTCGAAAGCATCACCCCAATCAATTGACAACCTCGGGCACGCAATCTGCACCCACGCATCCACCGAGTCCCCGAACAACTCCATCCTCGTAGGCGAGATCTCCGACATCATTACCACCATCGGATCGATTCCCCTCTCCTCCATCCTCGCTGTCAATCTCCCAAGTATCCCCGCATTCCCCTGCCTCCCCAACGTCCCAAAGACAACCCCCCAGTTGCTCGCCTTCCTCGCCTTGAGAATCGCACACTTCCTCACCTCCTTCATTCCCTCGTGATCGTAGCTCTCCAAGAAGAGCCTCCCGAGGTAGGGGTCATACCGGTACGCCTTGATCGATGGGTTGGCGATCATGAACGCCTCAAGATGGAACCGCCCGTCTGCCACGAAGACGACGGCGTCAATCAACTTAGACCTCCCGATCGTCGGCGCGGTACACCCGAGAACCTCCCCGGCGGACAGCGGCTTCGACTGCGGGACCAAGACCTCGTACCCCGACTCGACCAGGAGTGGCTTCGCCGCCGCAATGGTCTTCGCGAACTGGACAGTCCCGGCGAGCGCGATCCGTCCGGTGGTCTCCGGATCGAGATTCGATCGGACGGTGGAAACCAGATGTGAGGGGTCAGCACGGATCTCAACGAAGACGTATAGGGTGGGGACGGCGGAGACGTCGACGGGGACGAGGCAGCTATGGCCGTAGTGGATGAGGAGTCGGAGCCGAGGGCGGAGGCGGCGAGGTCGTCGAGGCAGCAGGCGCCGTAGGTGGGGTCGGCGAGGACGAGGACGTCGTCGACGGAGGCGAAGGAGCGGAGGATGTCGGAGATGGGGAGGGAGTACATGAGGAGGCCGTCTGGAAACTGGAGAGTGACGCGGCGGGCGCCGGAGGAGAGGACGCGGTGGACGGACTTGTGGACCTCGAAGTCGTAGTTGGAGGGGAGGAGGGAAATGGCGGCGTTGAGGGAGGGGTCGTTGAGGATGGATTGGGGGATCTGATTCTTTATGAAGCGCTTCGGAGGGGGTTTTGGAGGCGGAGCTTGTTCGAGGTGGTTGGAGGAGCTCGTTAGGGTTTCGTTTTCCATTGTTGCAGGGGCTTCTGTGGGGATTTGCCGATTGGGGTTTTAAAGTGAAGAAATTTTATTCTATGAAATATAACAATATTGTAGAAAAAGTTTTCATAAGTTGCGGGGATAGCTCAGTTGGGAGAGCGTCAGACTGAAGATCTGAAGGTCGCGTGTTCGATCCACGCTCACCGCATTTTTCTTTTTTCACAATTATCGAATGATATTGTTTTTGCCAAAAGTTTTAAATTTCGGTTTTAAAATTACTTGGGTAGAGTATTTCCAAATAAATTCTTCACGCAAATTTTATTTGGGTACAATTGCTCGTGCACTGATAATTTTTTTTTCCATGTATCATTTATCTATTTACAATATTAATATTTTTTTTTTTGAAAAATTGTATAAAATTATAATTTGTAATGAATAAGACAATAACTTTGAAGTTTCAATACCCACAAGTGGCTATAGCACAATTGTCAAGTCTATGTTAAAAGTAGATCTTAATATTAAGTATTCGCACTGATTTAACCCCTGTGCATTTTTTGGGGTTTAAAAATAGACAAGGGAATGTAGCCTACCGGGTCCTTTCGTTATAAACTTCCCTTGCTTTACAATTCAATCAATTGATGTATGCTAATTACCATAATTCCCTTTTTTAATTATAAAAGGTTAGTTTGCTTCATGTTTCTTTCTTTTTTTCACTTTTCATCATAGAGACACTATTTTTAAAACTTTTCATCATGTGATTATTGGATCACACATTTTTAATAGAGTGTTGTTACACCCTATCTTTTTTTTTTACAATTATAAATATAGTCTCATGTATCTTTTTATAAATGATACCATTTTAAATCATTAGATATGTGATTTAAAAAAAATTAATGTAGAAAGCATTTGCAATTATAAAACTTACTAAATTACATTTTCTTTTTAACATAACACAAGGATCCTAATCCGGATTTGGTGAGGCTTGGTTTGGTCGTACCATCAATATTGAATAGAAGAGTGACACTTGTACCTAAGGGTGTAATACGGTCAATTTGATTTGGTTTTTTGCAAATCCAAATTGAACCAAACTATATGAATATGTAACCTGAAAACCGAACCGAACCGATTTTTTATAGGTTAAACCAATCCAATTCGAACCGATTCGAACTGTTAAAGATCGATGGATTGGTTAATTTTTTTTGGAGGGTTGATTTACAACTTTATATAAATATCAAAATTCTAAAATTGATTGTATAAATTAGTATATTTATTTTTTTATGAATATTAATGGTACATTAACAATATAGTTTTTAATATAAAAAGAATGAATTTAAATGAATATTGATTATGAATAACCATATGTTTAAATTTAATCCAGTTCGATTCGATTAATTCATTTTTTTTAAGCAAAACCAAATCCAAACCAATGTAGATCGATTTATTAATTTTTCATTATGTACCTAAATCAAATCATAAAACTATTGACTCAAACTCGAAAAAAATATGTTTGGAACGGTTTAGATTCGGTTTAACTGACCAAAGTTACACCCTATCCATACCCAACAAATTGGTTGTGAAATGTAATTCATAGGCTGTGAAGTTTGATTCATAGTAGGGCTGACTCTGAGAATTAATTGTTTTTAATGGGCTCTAGGCAAATTTTTGAAGTGGTGGCCCATACATATTAAAAAAATCTAATTTGTTTAATTTTATAAATCATTTTATTTTAAACTATAATAATATTACAAAAAAAAACATAATATGTTTTAGTAATTTAAAAGCCTAAAGGCAATAAGAAAATTAAATTTGAATGGAATGAAAAAACTATGAAATCATAAAAATACCCGACACTATTTATTTTAAATAACCGGATGAAGAGAGAGATATAGAGAGGGAGATATTGTCATTCTGATTAGTGAGATTAGGGGAGAGGAGATTTTTTACGCTTGATTTTGAAAAAGTTTGTGTGTTGAGAGAAATTAATTAATGAGAAAAATAGCACGTTTTATTGTTCATTTATTTTATTTGATCGAAAATGTGGTCATTGGGGGCCCTCCATAAGTGGGGGCCCTATGCAATTACCTGACCTTTGTTCAGGACCGGTTTTTTTCAATATAATTGGATACATGTGTCACACTCTTACTAGATATTGATCAAAATCAGGCCTACCAGGATCTAGGCTCTCATGATCCACTGTCCTGATGCCCACTGGCATTTACGTAATTAAGTGCTCAACGAAATGGCAAAAGAGTAAACAAAAACCCGACATATAAGTGTACTCGTACATTTTAGGGTTTTTGGTTCCTCGTTATTCTTTCCGACCCGAGCGGCGCCGCCTAAGAGAGGAGGAGGAGAGCCGCCGAAGATCTGAAACAGATGGGCAATTTTAGGGTATGGAGCATCTCTTTTTCGTTCAAATCAATCAATCATGCTTTGTTTTTCAATCCTAGTCATTCTCTAATGCGTACAAGCAAAACTCAGATTCAATACATCTAGATCCAAATGAACATTTTACGTCCACAGAAGCTGATCTTATAATGACCCATCCTTTGATTTTCTATTCAGATCCAATATTCGAAAATCCATCTTTTAATGGATACCAAAGTACCGAACTTGGTTTTTTAATAGATGGTTGAAGTTCTTTCAGTGTTTTCTTTCAATCCCATTTATTGAAAAGATGGGAACTTCAATATTTTGATGGTTCTAATGATGGGTGATTGTGTTTTTTGTGTGTGTGCAGTTTCATCAATATCAGGTGGTGGGTAGGTCTCTGCCGACCCCGTCGGATGAACACCCCAAGATTTATCGGATGAAGCTCTGGGCCACCAATGAAGTCAGGGCGAAATCCAAGTTTTGGTATGTCACTTGATTCTTCTGTTTCTCTTGTGTTGTTCTGAGTTTTGCTGTTCCCACAATAATGACCTGATGGACCGTGTTGGTCATCATGAATGTTATTGAACAACAAATGGGAAGTTATCTCAGTTTGAAGTGTCCATATTTATGAGTTATAAATCATGGAGTTCTGGAGTTCTCCAGCATAGAGGGATTGGGAATTTACACTAGCTTGTATTTGTCCATCAACAAATTTTGCTGGGGAAAGGTGGGGGGGGGGGGGTGTTAACGTACAAAATCGGAGCTCGTGCGGGTCCTGACTTGACCAGCTTGATATGGGAAGTTGGTGCATTAAAAATTGTGGAGGAGTTTAAGTTAACCTGGTAAAGATGCGGCCCTTTTGGTTGTTTCATGATTATGAACATCTAAATCAGAAGGGGAATTTCCTCGTTTTGTTGCACAGTGATTTTTTTAAAACAATAGGCATCCCGCCCCAGTTTGAGATAAAAATGCCCAAATACAAGCTTAAAAAAATAAAAACAACCTGAACAAGGATGCGGTATAAGAGACATCTACCATCAATCCATCATCCCTGAATTCCAGACACAAGGAGAAAAACCTCTCTTCAATCAGAATTCGACCCCCAGAATACAACACAGCTGAAGCCCCCTCGCAATCTTTAGTGAATTGGATCACTGGCTCCCATATGTTTTCAACATATAAATTGGCCAAATGGCCCACACAACAGCTGGCACAAAAGACTGATATCTTCGCCTTCACGCTTCTATCTGTACAATGATGTTGATTATGACTGAGATGATGATTTATTAGAGCTCTGTTATCTGGTGTATGAACTCCCATGGTACATTAATTCAATGGTGGATGTGACTGTGTCTTGTAGGATATAGAAGTATTGCTGTTTCTTTTGTTGTGAAATTCAATTACTGGCAGCATTTGTTCACCTATCATTATTTTGTTGCAAACCTTGCTACACAGGTACTTCCTTAGGAAGCTGAAGAAGGTGAAAAAAAGCAACGGACAGGTTCTTGCTATCAACGAGGTATGTCTATTCCTTCCTTTTTTTCTTTTTTTTTACTATCTAGTTCTTTCTATAGCCTTTTTGAGTTTTGATTTCTGTTTGATGGTTTGAATGCTAGGGAAAGAACCTTTTGGGCTCTAGAATCTATGTAGTGTCAGTTGGTTTCACCTTTGTGTTTGAAATCTTGACTCTGAGTTTTGATTTGTTGGGGCATAGACTTAGAGTAGCCATTTCTTTAGTTGTTCTGACATTGACATCCAGCGTATTTTGCTGCACAGAATCTCTTTTTTTGTTAGATAAGGACTGATGGAGGTTTTAATTTGTATATCCTATGATTATGACAAGGGCAGCACTCCCTTTAAAATGATGAGCATTGTTGTACAAATTAGTCATTCGTGTGCATTAACGACCCCTGAGGGGTACTTACTTTATGTCTTTGAATTTGGGAACCAGGCATGGTTTATTGATGTGCTTCACTAGGTTGAAGTTATGACTTCTTGGATTGTTCTGTTAGCCCTTAAGACAGACTGGATTTTGTGCTTACTGTTTGCAACACTCTCATGTTTTCTTCAATGAATGATGAAACTAGGTAGCAATTCTTGGTCCCAATATATGATAACCTGACATGTACTTAATGAGGTATTTGGGAGGCTGATGAATACATGAAAGTGATATGTAATTATGAATATGTATTTTTATATATGTATTTCAAAAGTGATGATCATCTGCTGGTCTGAATTGAATGGTATTGGTAAATATTTCCAAATTGTCTTGTCCTTTTTTTTTTCGAGAGAAATTTTTTGTCGATTCATGTTTACTTAGTGTTCTAAAAAGCGGCCCTAAGCAAGAACTAGTTGGCCGCCTAGGCATAGACGGGACCTTCCCGCACGTTTAGGGCATAATCGCCTTGTCTAGGTGGTTAGCCGCCTAAGCGGGTCTAGGCAGGCCTAAGCAGGTCTAGGCAGGGACTAGTCGGCCTAAAAAAAAAAGGTTCCTTATAAAAATCAAGATTTTTTTTTGGATTATTTAGTTGCTGACATTTTCTCTTTATTATCTATGTAGTATGTGATAGCTACACCTATTAGTTAAGTATTATCTATGTCATAGATGCACTTGAACATTTTCTCTTCATGATTATTTGCATGATTGCACTTATGTTCTCTTCATGATTTATTTATGTGATACTTGCACGTTTTCTCTTCATAAATCTGTGTTAGGTCATTTGTCTTCCTTAATTTATTGTATTTATGCTATTTTTTCAACATTTAGGTATTACACATACACATGTATGTATTATTTTGTACTAGACGATTAATCCCCGCCTAACCGAATAATCCCTAGTCCCCTTTCAACCACTCGACTAGCATCTAGCGCTTTTTAGAACATTATGTTTACTCAAGTTTATTTTTACATATCAGTTTAGGTCCTTTACGCATTGACATATTGTGAAAATTGATTGCATGCTTTTCCATTTTTTCCTCCCATTCTGTTTGTTTAGATATTTGAGAAGAACCCGACGAAGATTCACAACTACGGGATCTGGTTGAGGTACCAGAGCAGGACAGGTTACCACAACATGTACAAGGAGTACAGGGACACCACCCTGAATGGTGCAGTGGAGCAGATGTACAACGAGATGGCATCCCGTCACCGTGTGAGGTCCCCCTGCATTCAGATCATCAAGACCGCGACCATCCCTGCCAAGCTGTGCAAGCGTGAGAACACCAAGCAGTTCCACGACTCCAAGATCAAATTCCCACTCATCTTGAGGAAAATCAGGCCACCTACCCGCAAGCTCAAGACTACCTACAAGGCCTCCCGCCCCAAGATCTTTATGTAGTAGAATTGTCACTGTGTTTTGCTCTCTCTCTCTCTCTCTCCCCTCCCCCCCCCCCCCCCCCCCCCCCCAACCCCCAGTCTTTCTGTTTCTGTTAGGTTTTTTGGATTTTGGAGAAAAGACATATAAGTGACATCCAAGTTTGTGTTTCCTAAGTATTTGAATGCACGGGACTATTCATGTTTGGTGGTTTTGTTATGGCAATCTGTGGTCTCAAATATGCTAGTTCCTGCTGTTTCTGGGTTTTACAGTGATGTTTGTATGAATGTTATTATGCAAAAGTTAAATCAGTGATTTTTGCTCTGTTCATTTCATGTTCTCACTTCGGGTGGATTGGAATTCGAGCTTCAGCTTGTCCTTGCTTCTGTAGTTAAAGCTTTTGCTGCCAGAAGTTTATGACTTGAAATATTTACTATGATAAAAATCTCAACAACTTTAATTAATTTTTTACATTTCATGTAATATAAGAGACGTAGTCATTAAAATTTGGGGGAGGTATTCATGTGAATTGCAATTCGTGGTACTGATTCTGTATTCTCATGAGCTGTTGTACTATCTAAATTCAAGGGGAGTTTTGTGATTCAAAACAATGGATTCTGAGATCAGGATGCGTTTGCTGTTCATTTAAAAATTCTATTTGAATCCTTAATTCCTCTGTATATTCTTGGATATTCTCAGTGAAATCTCTCTTTGCATGAAAATATGAAATGTGTTAAAAAAGCATCTTGAATCCTATATTCAAATGTGTAGTCAAGCTTAAATTTGAGTAAAAATCATCCCAATATTTCTCCAGCCAGCTATTTTTTTTCTTGAACTTAACGTTTTTTTAAAAGATTTGAACAAAACACAAAATGATGGTTGATGATACACCATATAAACTTTTTATTCGAATTTTTAGTAAAATTTAGAGATAGATTTAAGTAAGGGTTGGAGATTGTTATAAAACTAAACTTTGGAGGATGATTTTTTTTTTACCAAAGTTATCAAACTGACGCTTACTACAACTACTGCATTATGTGTCGTAGTGTCCGAAACGATGGTAGTGTATTGAGAGAGAGTCTGAATCCTCTTTGGTAAAGGTAAAACCACATAGAAATCTTATGGCAGCATTAGTATCACGTAAACCGTGTATTATTTTTTCAACTCTTGCCTGTTAGAGTTGATTAATTTTTTTTGAGATTTTTGCACATATACCATTGTTATATTTTAATTTTGTCAAATTATCCTTGTTAAAACCCTCTGTACAAAAATATCCTTGTTATTCTTTAAGTGAGTGCATCCGTACCCCTCTGTCACAATTAGTATTTGACCATAACGGAATCATAATTAAATGGTTTAACCAAATATGCAAAATGATAAATGCACCCTTGACTTAAGCCTTAGAGAAAGCCACATCCTTTGATCTTTTCTTTGGTACATGTCCAAATCTTGTAAGGAATATCACAATAACAAGAGGGATTGAATGAAATTGTCGCTATTGAAGATGCAAGAGATGAAATGCCCATTGTGAAAGAAATGGAAAAGTTAAAAAAAGAGAAGATGATTGAAAGAGATGACGAGGTTAAAAAATATAGAGAAAGAGGTTTGAAGAGATGGAGGTTAAAAAAAAAGAGAGAAGAAATTTGAAAGAGATGCAGAGGTTGAAGAAATGTGTTCGGTGTAAAGGGAGGATTTTGAACATTTCACTACTACTTAACATTATAAAAATGGTGATGCACAACCACATCGAACGAAAGATAAGCACAGGGGCATGAATGCACTCACTTAAAAGAATAGGGGCGGTTATTTTAACCCCTTTTTTTTTTCTGATCCCACCCGTTAGATGATCCACCCCATGCCAAATTCATGAAATGCAATCCCACCCCTCCAGATTTTTCTTCTTTCTCCTCTTTCCCTCGGAAGGTCCCCTCAGACAGATCGCGCACACCGCGACCTTCGTCACCTTCCTTCTTCGGCCGCCTCTTTTTGGGGTGGGGTGTGTATGTTTAATGAATACGAGGGGTGCGACTGGTAGGTGGGTTAAGTCGGGTCGGATGCTACTCGTGGCCGAACCCGATTTCATCGTTTTAGGTCCTCTTAGTGCCAGCGGGGACAACCGGGGCTGAAAAAGTGAACGATAAGGTGTTGCCAAATCACTAACTTCTGTGATTCTGACTGGCTCGGGACTCTCTCTCGCCCGAGCAGGAAAACATGGAAGCCATCGTAAGCTCTTCTTCCTCTACGTCCCTTCCTTTCCTCACCTCAAACTCCTCCTCTCGAAACCCTAACCCTAGAAAACCATCTCTGGCGACTCCCTCTCGGCTTACTCGGGTAATCTCTCTCTCTCTCTTATATCTTGCCGGTGATATCTGTTTTGACTGATTTTTTGAAGTTCTTGTTTCAAAGAGGCATTCGCATTTTTAAAAATTTCATAAAGAACTTTTTGAAGATTCATGTCGAGTACTTTACGGATTGGTTTGTGAACCACAGTGGAAGAGATGTTAATGGAGTGACACATAGGGTGATCTGTTTATAGTATTTTTTTCTTGAGTTATCTGTATGGATATACTTGAATACGATGTCGATAAAATGAGGTAAAATATATAAAAAGCAACATAAAAATAAAAAAATACTTGGGGGGGGGGGGGGCGGCATCCGGTGAGCGAGGATGGCTTACGGGTGATGGAGTGATCCGTTGGTTTTGTCATCTCTATTCTCCCCCTTTCGGACATTGTCTATTTTTATACTTGTTATTGAAATAGAAATGCCTATAGTTTACTTATAAAACATAAAAATAAAGAAGTAGAAAAAAAGGGAGTTTTGTTAAAAAAAGAAAAAAGAAAGATATTCACAATGCTAGAATTAAAGTCCATCAGTGGGATTTTGAAATGATTTTTTCCTTTATATTTTTTTTTCTCTAAGTCCACAAAAGTTCATCATTTATGAAAGTTTTCACAAATCCTGTTGCAATTGAATAACGCATGACATTATATCATGTCTATGATGAGGAGCTTCAATTGAATGACGCTTGACTTTTTGTCCATGAATTGATGTCTCAATTGAATAATGGTTGACCTTTTGTCCACAAATTGATGTTTCCATCGAAATAACGCTTGACTTTTTGTTTATGAACTAATGTTCTGATTGAATAACTCGGGATTTTGAAATCAATGGAGATGGACTTTTGTCCATGAGAATCCTAATTAACTACCCCCCTATAAGTGATTTGCATGGGACAATAGAAGATTGTGAAGGCTTTGTAGCAAATAATGTTCCATCTTGAACATGCCACTATGTCTACTATTGTTGACTTTTCATGAAACACACACACGGTGACGAGGAACCCCAATAGAAGTTGGGACAACCGTGGGTGCACAGAATAGCACATAGACCCCGTGCATCAGGTAAGCCTGGAGGGATTTGCATTTGAGACCTATAAGGAGCAAATCCACTCTACTAGCCGAAGAGCTATTCATATCAAATAGATTGTTGATGACTGACTCATAAATTGCCTTGACAAACTTTATTCTTTTTGTTTGAAATATTCTTTGCGATGATTATACAATGACATAGTACATGCTTGCCATTTTAACTCATCCAATTTTATCTATCAGTATCAGTTAAGGGTTGAGGTGTTCTTTTTTATCTGGTTTGGAAAGTCCACTTTCCATGAGTTCCTCTTGTGTGTTAGCTCATGCAAAGATATTTAATTAATTAATTAATTAATTAATTTTTTTTTGTTGGGTTCACACCTTCCTGGAGTGTGGACTAAGCAAATCTTAGTGAATGAATTATGATTTCTTGGCTTATCTTGGTGTCTCAGTGTATTTATATATATTATTTTATTGTACCAATATTTTTCTCTGGTTAAATGAATGCATGTGCGGGGCTGAATTATTTGATTTTCATAATTGAGGATTTGAAATGACTAATACACCTGAATGTGTTCTTGTACAGGTCACACTGTTCAAATCTGAGGGTGCTTCAGGAATTGTAGTAAATCGGTTTTCCTCTTCAGATTTTTTAGCATTTAACAGTAAAAACAAAACAAAATGTCAAAAGCGAGTCGAGAACCTGAAGCAAGCTTTTACAGACAGAATTCTGTTTCGACATCTGAAAAAACTCGATGCCTCGTGTAAAAGTTGCTCATTACTGGGCGGTTTTAACAATCTGAAGTTTGCAGGCTTTGCTGCCAAACTTAATAAAATGATAATTTGGCATGAGAAGTTCAGAAACAGTTTCTTTGTTTTCTTTATTCGCCTGGCTATGGGTATGGTTGTTGTGTTGTCGATTTCTGTGGCGTCTAGTAAGATTCCATCCTGTAAGTTCATCTTTCTCACAATTGGCACTGTTTGTATTTAGGATTTCTTAGTTTGTAGATTAATTATAAAACTACGTATTTTAAACTGTAGTGGCACTCACAGAAGAGAATCTTCTTTTCTTGGAGGCATGGAGAATGGTTGACCGTGCATATTATGACAAATCTTTTAACGGGCAAAGTTGGTTTAGGTATCGAGAGAATGCACTCCGCAATGAACCAATGAATACACGGGAAGAGACTTGTATGATTTTTATACTTCGTTCTAAATGTTTTCTTTATTTTGGCATTCAAATCATACCAACATTCTCATATTTTAGCTTTTTTTGTTCCAGATATGGCTATAAAGAAGATGCTTTCAACACTGGATGATCCATTCACTCGCCTATTAGAGCCAGAAAAGTTCAAGAGTTTGCGGGTATATTCCATGTCTTTTCATATATAACTTGTACTATACGACACAACAGGAACCTCAAATCATCTTTTTATGTATTGATCAGTTCTGTCATAAAATCATTCATCTTGTTTGAAGGCAGTCTGGCAACCAAGGTGCTCTTACAGGTGTAGGCTTGTCAATTGGCTATCCAGCTGTACTTAATGGATCAGCAGAAGGACTCGTGGTAATGTCTACAACCCCAGAAGGTCCAGCTAATAGGGCTGGCATCATTCCTGGAGATATGATCTTGGCAATCAATGACTCAAGTACAGAAAACATGGACATCTATGATGCCGCTGATCGTTTACAGTAAGATTTCCACTTCATTTTTTATCATCTGAATTGGTTTTCTCAACATTATTTTCTGTCACAGGACTGGCAACACTGATGAGTGAGAATTTTCCTCTTTCTTTTTTTCTTTTCTTCTTTCGTTTCTTTTCATTTTTTTTTGTGTGTGTATGGAGAGTGATGGAAATTGAGTGGGTATATTGCATCTTTCAATTTTCATATAGAAATTTGATGTTTTTCATCTGTTTCCTCCTTCCTATCACACTGCTTAAAAACTTCAATTTGAAATCAT
This sequence comes from Acorus calamus, assembly GCA_030737845.1. Lineage (NCBI taxonomy): Eukaryota > Viridiplantae > Streptophyta > Magnoliopsida > Acorales > Acoraceae > Acorus > Acorus calamus. The sequence continues at coordinate 1,809,133 of CM060863.1, read as the reverse complement.
GTGAATGCTGATACTGTGAGGACCGATTTAGTCTCCTCAGTTCTTGAATTTAGAAATTTCGTATTTACCTAGAAATAGGTTGGTAAACTTGAAGAATCAACTGATATCATCGTTAACTCAACTGGTTGGATGAAATCCTGATAGAGGCTGGGCAGTTGATGAAAAATTGGTTTAGTTGCATTGACTTAACTATATTACACGTCAATATAATGAGTTTCCTTATAAGGATTGGCCTTGGCCTTTGCTTCTTTTCCAATCAGCAATGTGACACTTAATACAATAGGTTTATTGCTGGATTTGGAAATCCTATTTTTTATGTCAGCCTCTGTCCTCTGCCGTTTGTACCTAAAGTATTAATTAAATTCTAGAAATATTATGCATTTTTTGTCCAATCAAAGGTTCTGTAATAATGAATATCAACTGGTCATGTTAACATAGCTGAAGAAGATGCAGTATCTCATTTCCACACAAGCTGTGAAGCTGAGATACATCATTCTGAATACTGGATAGAGAATATGAATGTTATAAGAATAGTCACAGATTAAGTTCATGAAGGTAATAATCAGTTTATTAGGCTGGTTGTCTTCCAATAATGTCTCATTTGTAAATTTGAACAGTATTTGTTGGATATTGTTATTATGTCAATTCATTGCGCCTCCGCATCTAAGCATTCAAAATCAAATCTGTGGGTGGATCTACTGCATCTCATGAGTCGGTCATTACTTTGGATATTGTTTTGCATTATTGAACAAGGTTTTGCTTATCTTCTAAAATAACTGATGGCTGTTCTGCAAAGGGGACCTCACAACAACTAAATAAATATAATTCTCACTATAGATTTATTTTAATTTCTTGTAAAACAAAAGGAAATGAATTTATAACTGAAGTTTACTAACTATTACGACACCCTTTTCCTACTTCCTTGGCAACACTTTCATAGCGGTCTATGCTTTTGTTTTAACTTCTCAACTTTGTGGAACTTTTCATGTAGCATTTCTGGTGTCATCATTCATCAATATAGTGATTTGCCTAATCATAGAAGTGGATCGCAGGGGTTCTGAGGGAAGCTTGGTCAAATTGTCCATACGTAGTGGCCCTGAAATAAAACAAATGGAGTTGAAGTAAGTATCCTTTTGATTTTTGGCCCATAACAAGAAAGTTATGGTCTAAGAAATAGAGTCATATAAGCTAAATTCTTCTAGTTATATGTTCCAGTATATATTCCACAGCTGAACTCTTTGTAAATGTTCAAGTGAAGTATATGTTTTTGAGATTTAGTCTCTATTCAATTAATCAATTAATTATGTTCAGGCGGGAGAAAGTTATGTTAAACCCAGTGAAGTCCAGGCTATGTGAAATTACAAGATCTGGAAAGGACACCACACGAATAGGATATATTAAACTAGCATATTTCAACCAAAATGCTTCAGGTGAATACTTCTATTTTATAATCTGCAACACATAAGTGAATTTGAGCTCTTTATCATGTTTGTAGCACAATTTTTAGTGCCTATGTTTTTTTTTTATTAAGTGCTCATTGCCGATTGTGCAAACAAAGGCAAAAATTGAACCTAGATTTTCTGTATCTTTAGTTTATGTTATTTTTCATTGAAGTTGCATTTCAGGCTTTATAAATTTATTGCATCTTGACCACCTCAATTGTAAGTTGATGTTTTGTGATTTAAGCATTGGACCAATAACATGTCTAACTTGCGGGTGGGACAGTGTCTCCTATGATAAAGGATATTTTGAAAAAACTTGCTTTGTTTTACAAGTGTTGCATGATGGATATGCTTTTGTTCACCTACTGCAATCTAATATGGATTAGTTGTTACCAAGGTCCTTACTAACTAAAATGGTATCTATAAAATGAAATTATTTGCAGGAGCTGTGAAGGAAGCCATTGAAGCATTAAGAAGTAACAATGTTAATGCCTTTGTGTTGGACCTCCGAAACAACAGGTCTGTATTTTTTTCCCAGATAACATCTATGAATTTATGTTAATTTTGGGGAACGATCTTCTTATGCCCATATAATTTGATGCAGTGGTGGTCTTTTCCCTGAAGGAGTTGAGATAGCGAAGATCTGGTAAGTTCATACCATAATCTCATAGCTTTGAAATGCTCATATGCTGCCTGCACATGTACACCTTGTTTGTCACTTTGATAAAATTTTCTTAACCTGATATGCACTTTTATCAATTAATAAAATAAGTCGTATGTCATGTTTTTGGGTATATATTCTGTGTGGATTTATGGCTCTGCAACTAAGCAATGGGAAACATCTATGGACTGATGACCAATGTTTCTAAACATTATATTTTTGGCTTAACAAAACTTTTTGGAGGGTCTAGGGTCATTCTTTGGTACAAAGGCCATTCTCAAATAAATTCTTCAGTTTGTGACATCTAAATTTCTAGTCTACATATGTTTGTGCTTGTACACCTTAACTATCTATTCATGCTTTGTGTTAGTGGGTGCAGACAATCTTTGTCCCTTATTGTTTTATTTGCTCCTTGATATTTCAACATGTGAGTTCTTGTGTAGAAAATAAAGAAGATGAGAAACTAAAAGAAAGGCACAGCCAACTGGCTGTGGACATCATTTTACACCAACACATGTGGTTGTTCTTTTTTAAGGCCAGTTTTACTAGTTCCATATTGTTAAATAGGTTGCAAAAAGGTGTGATCGTATATATATGTGATAGTCGTGGCATTCGAGATATATATGAGACGGATGGATCTGATGCAATAGCTACTTCAGAACCACTAGCTGTGTTGGTAAAGCCTGCTTCTTTCTATTGTTATTGAACTGCAATGTGTTGAGTTTATGAAAAATAGATTTTTAAGTAGATTTTCATTATAAAAAGTAATAATATTTATTGGATTATTATTTGTGTCTATGATATTTTTATGTTTATAGGAGAAATATTTGGAAAACATATGATTGGTTGTTTTCCAGAGCTTCAACTATGCAGACCATCAGAAAATAAGATTATACTGGAGGGGTGGTGAAGATTTTGTGAGGAGCTTGTTTACTTGTTCACTCTTTTTGCTTACCTCCCCCCATGACCTCCCTGATGGCCAGCTCAGAACAGATGAAATGAGAGTTCTGGCTGTGATTGGGTTTGACATGCCCAATCCCGAGGGTGGATCAAGGACTCGGGCCTGGCTTTTATGCCTCAGGCAGGGCATGGTTTGGCTTATTGGCCTACCCAGCCCTACCTGCCCAACCCTAGTTAATACACACCATTGTAACAATTAAGTTTACAAATAATAAATATTTAATAAGCAAAAAAGTTCTTTGGGCACTTACTTCTCTTTACTGAATTGGTGTAAGTTGCCTATCATTTCATCAAAAAAACAAATAAGCAAAAGAGCTCTATGATTTGGAAGGAGGTATATGGAAGGAAACTGAGAGATAACTTGCTACAGGAATGACTTCTTCTCAGGGATGTGTGAGATTGACTGACTATATGGTGGCCAATGCCAAATTATTGGAAATTAGGTTAAGTTTTATTTTTTGTGGGTGGGTAAGTGGATGTTGCGTTAATCAGAACATTTCAATCATGAAAATTTTGACTCCAACGTAAGATAAGGTGGATGATGCTCACAATTTTAATTAGAAAAGCCATCACGCAGAGCAGTCCCATACATAGGAGGGTGCTAGGATGGGAGATAGACTTTGTCCTATTAGCTTGAGCACTTTACCATGCTCGGAATTTCAATTGCTCTCCTAAATATGACTCCATATCATGTTGGGATATTTTTATTTTTATTATATATATATATATATATGTATATATATATATATTTATTTATTTATTTGTGTGTGTGGCGGGCGGGGGGGGGGGGGGGGGTAGTTCATCTACATGGATATTTATATGTAGAGCTCAAGATGCAATAATAGGAAAATTTTCATTTGTAATTTATTTTAGGTGAATAAAGGAACTGCAAGTGCAAGTGAGATACTAGCTGGAGCTTTGAAGGACAATAAACGAGCAATATTATTTGGGGAGCCAACATTTGGAAAAGGGTAACGGCTCCCACTTTCATATAGGAGGTAATGCTCCGTATTTCTAGTTTATGTGATGACATTTAATTTTCATTGTCCAGGAAAATTCAATCGGTGTTTGAGTTATCTGATGGTTCTGGCTTAGCTGTCACAGTTGCGCGTTATGAGACTCCAGCTCACACTGATATTAACAAGGTTTGTCTCCCCCAGCCAATAGTTACTATCTATTATTTTAGTACATCTGAAACTGAATATTTTCAAAAGTCATGAAGTAGACTTCGAAGGATGAATCGTTTGCGTTGTATTTTTGTCCCAAGTCTAATGCAAATCACATCATCATTGTTGTTGCATTTGTTCCGTGAATTTAGTCAGCTAACATAATGGAGAGCTCAAACATTTTGCACCTTGTATTTCTGTGATTTTACATCGCACTGCGTCATATCTTAATCCATACAGCAAGTTATGCTTAATGTGCTTCATGATGCATGCCCCCATGAACTCCACGTATCCTTTTGTTATCCATGTACCAGGAAATCCTCATTCCCACCGATTTATATATGAACTGCAAACGATCCTCATGTTATTTAACCAAATTCAGTTGTGTGTGCACATTCAAGTATACCGTTGGCTACTATCAAATCACTCGATTTCTAGGCTTCCATAGTTCAACTCATCAAGGGCCTAGTTTTATTTTGGTGTTTTAAAACTTTTAAATTTTGGTGCGGGAAACTATCAGCCTTACAATTTCATTTCAATGTTTTGTTCAAGGTTGGGGTGATCCCAGACCATCCTCTTCCATCAACTTTTCCATTGGATGCAGACAGCTTGTGTAGCTGCCTTAAGGATCCCTCTTCTCCATGCAATCTCAACACCGCTGATCTATTCTCAAGATAGTTTACCTTTCTAAGGTGTATACCCTATTCTTTTCATCTTATTGGAGCAATTGTAAAGCAGGTTTTATCATTGGTGTGGGTAATCAGTGCTCATGAATCAAATTATTTATATTCTTTGCTTTGAAGTTGGTTATTTTTTCTATTCAGTACTTCATAAGAGTCTTCCAAAGCATGGAAATGTGTGTAATGTTTCTTAATAAAATTATATGTTTGGGGGATAAACATTTGTCCATACCACATTTTAAATGGAATTGTTGTCATTCCCTCAACAGAAATTTCTTATGTGTTAGTTCAATGGAAGACTATCGATATTTCCTCAAGCAATCAACATCTAGCTCTGACTCACCAAATGATCTTAATTGATAAAAACAGAGGGGGAAACGGCCAGGTAAATATCGGTATCAATCATTTTAGAGGAAAGCAGATGCAAAATTGGACAAGTATCTCATAGTCAGACATAACATGTTTGTTTGCATGCAAGGCATCATAAAAAAATGGAAGTTTATTTTCTTTTCCCCACCTCAATAAAAAGAGATCATATTTGCCTAGTTGTTTGTTGTCATCTGGACATTTTAGTGAATATAAATGAAGATGAAGATGGCCACTGCTAAGGGAGATGCAACTCAGACACAATGAGAGGGGAAATTGATGTGAGCCAATGCGGTGGTAAAAGGAAAGAATATGCATGAATGAATGACATGCGTCTACATAAAAAGTATTTATGGAGGGTTTTTAATTTTTTTGAAGAGAGATCATTCATTCATACACATATTGATAAAATCCCATCATTATATATGAAAATTTGTGATAAATAGCCATATAAATTTGCATATGTATTTCATCCACATAACACCTTATGAGGCAATTCTACATTGGATATCTAAACTTGGACCATGTCACAAAAGTACTTTTTCTAATAGCCTGCCTTGGTCAGGGGATAAATGACCTAATAAAAGTGGGAGTGGTGTGGAAGTGAGAGAACAACTTATTCTATTCATTAAAAAAAAATCAAGATAAAAATATGAACAATTATCCGCATTTTGAATCTAAAATAGACATTTTTACTTGAAGTCTAGAAGTAACATTTACTCTCTTTTTGTATGGAATCTCAGACAAATGTAAACAATGACAAAATCACATTCTGTTGTAGAACAAACCAAAGATTGTAACTGAAGTCATTGAAGTCCTGCCAAGTACCAAAGCCAATTGATCAAAGAATGCTAATTCAGTTATAGCTCTGCATCACAATGCTTGAAAGCCAATTCTCCATCACCTTGGATCCAAATTCATTCAACCTCCACATTGCACAACCACATAAAAATACAGAGTTGCAGTGAAGACTGAATACCTGAACCAGCTCCTCCAACATAAACTTCACAAGCCATACGATCTCTGAATAATAATAATGATAATATGCTACAATAACTTGGTCCATGAACCTAAGAATGGAAAGACTGCTATCAACAGCCTCAGAAAGAATGGCGCATCTCTATTTCTCCCTCGCCTTGTCAACCTCTCCTTCTTCTCCTGCTCTGGCCTTTGTTTCTCAGCTCTTGCTCTAGTACCCGCTGTTTTTTCTCTCTTACCCATACTGGACGTCCATCGCCCATCCAGTTCATCCCATCCACCAAAACCAGGCTCCCGTCGACCACTGTTGTTGCTGATTCTTTCACTACTTGATGACACCCATGATTGATATCCTGGTCCATCTTTGCTGTTTTTATTTGTGATTTCTTCTTCTGCTTCTTCCCTTTCGACGTAACTGGGGGACTTGTAAAATGGCCTCCTTTTCTTGGCCTTGGTTTTGGGTCTTGGACCAGTGGTTGCCTTTCCCCACACCTTGTCGAGAGCTAGAGAGATTAGTGACTGCCCAAGCGGGAGAGCCAAGGCCATCAAGAAAGCCTTTGGACCGGATGCAAGCAAAATCGAGGCGATGATCGCAGGAACGAGATAACCGTAGGATTTGAATACCTGCACTGACACCATGGTACAGAAATCAAACCATTGGTGATTTGGTTTGTTATGTCATGATGATCTTGAAACTATAAATTTGAATGTATGACAGGTCTAGAAGGACTACTTGCATGGTTGAATTTCCTATATGTACTAAAAATTCATATGGACACAGAGATCATTGATTCTTTTAAGAGATTGGGAAAACAGTGTGTTTCACGTAGCACAAACAGATAACCTGTATTCATGTAGTTGAATTTCTAGAGTGACAAAAAGCATACCATGGGGAGAGATTGCTTTCCAGAAGTGAGAGAAGTTAAAGAAAAATAGATCCTCAAAGACCTGTTATTTAGAACAAGGGAGAGAGAAGAAACCACTGAAAAATTCCATACTTCTGCCTAAATGATGTCGATTCCTAGACTAGGATGATAATTACTAATTTTGTTTATTTTATTTTCACAATGAGACAAGCTCCTTCTTTTTTTTTTTATGCAACCCACAAAATTAGACTTGCCTGCATAATATAAAAACATTTATAGGATCCAATACATCAATGTGCACATAGGCATCACCTCAAATACTATAATAGGACCAACATCAGGGAATAAGCGATTCAGCATACAGTATAGTTGCTCAGATATGTAGGATTTGACATGAAAATGAATAAACACTGACAAAACAATGATCTTGCACTATTTTCTACTGCAAGCACACAAGTTAAAAAACCTAACCATCAATCTGAAAATTCATGAAATAGATGTGAAAAATCTAAGACGATGTAAAGACTTGTGGCAATCAGGCAAAAACTGATTCATAAAACCATCCTTAAATCAACAGGAAAAAACAATGTCCCTGTTGATGATATAGAGGTTAAGAGTAACATTTGCATTTAAGAGAGGTTGCATGATCAATAACAGGAATGAGTCGGAATGACAATAAGAATCACCATAACTTTACATCTGAACTGGGAAACTTCGTGCTCTCTTGAAATTCCAGTTCCTTATGTTAATGAACTTAAGACATCCATGTTTAACCCACACGGAATTGGCTCTCTAGCTAGAGCCATGGGACCCCATAGGTCTGAAGTTTGAACCACCCCCACCCCCAAGGTTTATGAGTGATTTTGTGCATCAGGGATCTTCCCAACTAATTTTGGGGTTCTTAGTCACCAAAAAAATTACATCCCTGTCTTCCTCAATACGATGACGAACCTCAACTTTAGTTGAAAAAACCATGGCAAAACAAGTGCATATGATAAGACTGTGAAGGAGATTAATTCAAGACATATGGGGAGCAGATACATGCCTCTAGCCAAAGAGCCAACCCCAGGAGGGTTAACAAGTCAATATTTGTTTTGGTAGGTAAATGCTGGGACTCGAACTGAACTCAATATTGCTAAACTCAATGACAAAATCATTGGTCATCCAAATCTAAAAACTCTATAGAGCTTTCAAACAAGTGTAACCCTTAAACATATCTTCTATGGTGGTTCATGTTTCTCTATGATCTTCTTTACATCAAGCAATTGAGATAATTGAAGTCTCCACTTAGACTAGTATAGTTACTGTAGTAACAAAAGTGTAGTTAAAAAAAGCCCAATTTGTTTCCAAAAGATATCGAACCTCACCAAAATCATACATTTAAAATGAAATAAAACAAGTACCTTGAATATCCAAAACTTCTCAAGCAGACCTTCATCTTCACCGTACTCGTCGTCCTCGTCATCAAACGATCCAGATTCGCCGTCGGACCACCAGCTCCTCCTCTCCCTCTTCCATGGATCCCCTCCGTCGACGGAGGGCCCCCGGGATCCGAATTCGCGGGATCGGACGGTCTCGGCGTTGGGGTCCCACGCCGGACCGCCGGTGCGCCTGCCGGAGAAGCGGACGAGGCGTTCAGAGCGGGAAGAAATGGTCGTTAATGGAGAGGGGACGGAGAAGAGGTGGTGGTGGTGATGGAAGCTTGTTAGGGTTCGAACCTCCATTGGAGGGAAACCATTATCCACTCTTTTTTCTCCCTTTTTTGTGTGGTGAGCTTAGCTGGTTTTGATCGATATTTTTAGTGGAGATATCTGAATGAAGATGTTGCGCATTTTCATGTCACTCGTAATTTGTAAATGGAAAATGTCACAGACACGTGAGGTGAGGATAGATAGATTGGAATGAGATGGATGGTCTTGCGGTTAGGGACTTCGATCAATCGCATCGGTCGAAGTGAATGTCCGATGCGATGGAATCGACCGTAATTACCGTTAATCACTCTACGTTGTTCGGTGCGGTTTACGACGTTTCGATTCCATCGCATGTGTGAATCGCACCCGACCGCTGCGATGGACCCTGCCCGTGATTAATCGGATCCCGATGATTACGTTTTAGTGCGGGATTAGATCATCCATCGCATTTATTCAGACCGTCGGATTGGACCCGTGATCGACGGTCCGTAGTTCCGCACCGTGTCGACTCGTGTATATGCGGTTGTAAATGGAATTCACGTAATGATGATCGACGCAGAATACCGACCGTCGGTTCGTGATTAGTTTCGGTTTCGATTATATCAATCGCAATACTTCGACCGTACATCATTTCGAAATGACTCGATAAAAAAATAGATAGCTCAATTTCCATCGCAATGCGAACGTCGACCGTTGGATTGGACCCGCGATCGGACGGCCCACGTTACCGCATAACGTAATGTATATATATATATATAGTGATTAATATCAGATCGCATCGGATGCCATATCACGTCGACCGTTGGATGTTTCGCGAACGTAAGTATATATATATATATATATATATATATATATATATATATATATATATACACACACATAGGTCTATCAATGGGTCGCAGGTCGACCTGGTCCCGACTCGAACTTGACTCGATAAAAGGCGCACTACATACCCGATCTGAAGGACTCGAGATCTGATGTGAACTTGACCCGGAAGGACCCGAGACTTAAAATGGGGCGGGTCCTAGGTCTACCCCGACCTGGTCCTATGGACCCGTGGACCCGCCCTTATATAAAACAAAAATAAATGATAGGTATTACTCATTAATAAGTAATGACTAATTGACTACTATTTCTAACGTTTTATTTTATTGGGTTTATGAGTAACCCAACTATTATCCAGCCCATCCATTTTTTTAATTGGGCCTATAATATGAGTAACCCAACTAGCCCATCCCTCTAGGGTTTTTTTACATTCCGAGGTTGAAAAGTGAAACCCTATCCCATCCCCTGTTTGGTTGGGGCATAAGAGAAGTAAGAATCCAAAAAATGTGTTTGGATGAGTGGTATAACATATGCCTTATATAAAGTGGTATAGAGACTAACCAACCCTGGAATTAAAATTTTTTTCACAAAGAATAAGTGCAGCTGTCAAATCAATTGTCATCACCTCTTATAAATCACCTTATAAATCACCTGTCAAATCCTCTTTGTCCATTTTTTATACCCAAAAAAAAAAATTATTCTTAGCCGTTTTTCAACCCATAAAACCCACTTTACCATGCTAGAATAATCATAAACATCAAAATAAGGTTTGAACTCGAGTCTAGGACCTGGACCGCACCCAAGCCCGAATCGCCAGGATGACCTATATATATTATGATTCACTAGATTGACTTTAAAAAAAATTTTAGTCTTCACAATTTGTAAGGGATATATGATATATCTCTAGGTCCACGACGTTTGTAAATTAATTCCAAGCATTGTTTTGTCACCTTACATATTGTTTTCATGGAAAATATTTGGGCTTAGATTTGGTGGGGTGCGCCAGGTTCACAATTTGTAAGGGATATATGATATTATCTCTAGGTCCACGACATTTGTAAATTAATTCCAAGCATTGTTGTCACATATATCGTTTTCATGGAAAATATTTGGGCTTAGATTTGGTGGGATACGCCAGGCCGAAGCAGTAGTGCAACGCATGGGCGACGCTTGAGAAGCCCCAAACGCTTGAGAAGCCCCAACAGCAAGCTGTTGAGATGGACCACTCTCCCTAAAAAAATTAATTTAATATCATGTGGACCGATGGCCCACGTATCAGATATTAAACTGATAAGAACAGATACTACACTTGATCTTAGCCAAAAGGCCGAGAAAGGTATGAGCTTCAAATAAGCAGGCCGGGTCCATTATATAAAGTTCAGCTACGCGAATTTCTTTATGATTTCCGATGTGGGACTAATATAACGAACAACGCACGTGACGATGGATAAAGTAAACGCCGTTGCTATATATTTTTAACGTGCTTTGCATGCCCTGTTGTATCACTTGATAAACGAAGTCTTCAATCCAATAAAAATGGGAAAATGATATCCTTTTTAACCCTGTATGCAGCTTGAAAATTATATAATGATTTTATGAAGTATTTACTTAACTAATAATGTATTTAAAAAAATGATTTGTACATATTTTTAATGCATTTTTTTAAAAAAGATTGTAGTGCAGCAAATAAGATAAACAAGTATAGGCATGCGTTAGGTTAATAAATTACGTCACAATTGTAAAGTAAACTACTAGCTGGTTTGATAAAATGTTAATCTTTTAATGATAAATTGTTCTAATTTTTAGAAAACCAATAAATTTTGTTCATATTTATATTTGTCGACAAAAGAGAGATAATTGTCATCCCAATATTTAGCCATGGTTTGACAAATGGATGAGGTTTTGAAGATAAATTGTCTTAATTTTAGGGGATAAAAATTCCACCAATTTTGTTGATATTTAAATTTATCAAAATTTGGATAAAGAGTGGGGATAAATGTTATCACAGCCTTTATGACTAGTTTGGTAAGGGAATAAGGTTTTGATGATAAATTGTCCTAATTTTAGGGAATAAAAAAATCCACCAATTTTGTTCATATTTACATTTGTTACATTTGTCGAAATTAGAATAAAAAGAGAGGGTAAATGCTATCACACCTTTTAGGTGGAATAAAATATCCTCATTTTTATTTTAAAATCGGAACAACTATCCACAATTTATCCCAATTATTTTTTATACCATATATCCCTGTTTGGATGGCGGAATTGAGTTATTCTGGATAGATAACTATGTCAGTATAGATAACAAATCTACAAGAATAAGAGATTTTCTGTTTGGTTGTGTTTTTTTTTATTCTCATTGGAAAATGTAAGAATAAATGTTGATTTGTTTGATTGATAAAGAATAAAATATAAATAAATTGTAAAAAAGTTGATTTGACATGTGAGCCCTTTGATGTATAAGAGATGCTGATAGGTGATTTGATGTGATAAGTATAAAAAATTGATTTGACATGTGAGCCAATGAGAATAGATAAAGTGAGTATAACTTATCCTAGGGGTTATTTAGAATTGTCATGCTCTCTTATACTCATTTAAACTGGATTAATAATACCAAGTTATACTCTGCAAACAAACAACAATTTTCCATATCTATCCTTATACCACCCTTATACTCGCTTATTCCGTTTATCAAATGTGGGGTATGAGAATAAGATGTTCCCCTATTCACTTATCCCAATAATTATCCTTTATCCCAGCACTTATCCCCTTGTCAAACCAGCCCTTAAGTGAAAAAAATATCCCCATTTTATTTCAAAATCCGTAGTTTATCCCAATAATTTTTTATACCATATGGGGATAGGTTGTCCCTCCATTCACTTGTCCTCATAATTACCCTTTATCCCAACATTTATCCTCTTGCCAAACCTGCCCTTAAATGAAACAAAATGACAATATTTTCATTTTAAAATTAGAATAATTATCCGCAATTTATCATAATTATTTTTTTTATACCAGACAAGAATAAATTGTTCTCCCATTTACTTATCCTCATAATTACCCTTTATTTCTCAACTCATCCCCTTGTCAAATTAGTCCTAATTGTGCATATCCTAAAAAATTACATTCCGATTTCTCAATGAAAATACTCCTCTCATGGTCTATCCCATAGATCTATTAAAAATTCCCATAGATCTATTAAAACTCAAATCGTGCTATGGATTTTGATATTATCATTGTATGGTGTATTGTATACAGTCTATGAACACAAAACAGACTGTTACTCTATTTTCTCATCATAGACTGATTATTTTCTTCTTTCTATTCTTTTTTTTTTATCAAAACTTCTCCGGTTACCTTAATCTGTCATGGATTAGAGACAAATTTGTAGTCTCAATTCTCAAGGGCCTTCTAAATTTTTTAACGAAAATCCTTCTATATTGAAATATATAAATATCTTTTTTTATGAACTTATTCAGATCAACTAAGAATAAGTATTCATAATTTACTATACATTTTCTCTGAGTTAATAAATTTTGTTAAAGCTTAGTGCAGTTAATAAAAAGAGAGAAAATTACGTTTTTATAAATATCTTTTTTATAAACTTATTCAGATCAACTAAGAATAAGTATTCATAATTTACTATACATTTTCTCTGAGTTAATAAATTTTGTTAAAGCTTAGTGCAGATCTTTTTTATAAACTTATTCAGATCAACTAAGAATAAGTATTCATAATTTACTATACATTTTCTCTGAGTTAATAAATTTTGTTAAAGCTTAGTGTAGTTAATAAACAGAGAAAATTACTTTTTTATAAACTTATTCAGATCAACTAAGAATAAGTATTCATAATTTACTATACATTTTCTCTGAGTTAATAAATTTTATTAAAGCTTAGTGTAGTTAATAAAAAGAGAGAAAATTGTACCTCTATACTTTTGGATTCAGTCAGCTTCTAGAAACTAGCTATTTATTTTTGCAATAAATTTAAAACCCATAATTTTTTATAATAAATTAAACCCCCATTTGAAATGAAATGAGGATATATTTTATTAACCGGTACAAACAAACACACCAAAAACTGTAAGGGTAAAAATGCATGACCCATTTATCCCATCTTTCAAACATGTCACAAGACAGAACCTAACTTGAGAGACGCATAAAAAATTTTAGGCTTTAAATTTGGTGGGGTGCGCCAGGCCCAAGCAGTAGTGCAACGCATGGGCGACGCTTGAGCAGCCCCAACAGCAAGCTGTTGTGATGGGCTGCTCCCCCTAAAAAAATTAATTTAATATCATGTGAACCAATGGTCCACGTATCAGATATTAAACTGATAAGAACAGATACTACACTTGATCTTAGCCAAAAGGCCGAGAAAGGTATGAGCTTTACAATCCCAGGTGGGGTCCTTTATATAGAGTGCATCGGACGGGAATCTCTTTATGCTTTCCGATGTGGGACTAAAAGACGCGTAACGAGCTTGCAGCGTGATGTTTCATTGTCACTTGATTTAAACACATCAAATCACGTTCATTGGTGGCGATTACCATCTTATTTAGGTACACACAGTCTCCTTAGAAAAACTATTGCAAATATATCACATTGTAATTACAATTTGATCGAACAATTAGGGCTCGTCATGTAAATCTTGCATTCCTTTTTTTTAAAGGAAAAAATGTGTAGAGTCATCTAAAAGTTTGCTTATATTTATATCAACCTTTCTTTTTTTAAAAATCCATATAACTTTCTGATTGTTTAGGTTATATTGATATGCCCTTTGCCGTTAATGTCTTTAAACTGAGATGTGGTTAAATAAACCACACATAGTTAAATTATCATTTTATCCTAATCACTTTCACCCACATCAAAGAGGAAAATGCATATAACCCCCTTAAAGTTTGCGAATATTCATATTGACTTTTCATTTTTCTTAACATCCATATAATCATTTATATTTTCTCATGGATAAAGATTTAGACCCTAAATTATTTTTTTGTTAAATTTTAAAGAATATTCTTGGTATATTCTATCCATTTAAAGGTGTTACAAATCATTTATTCAAATAACCTAATGAGATTTAGGAAAAATTCAATACGATCCCTTTAAATGACCTCCATAAAAAATGTTGTATAGTGTTTTTTCTTCAATGTGTTAAGAATAAATTATTGAATATTATTTAGGTTAACCATATACAATTTTTAACTGAATAACGGTAGGTGATGATATGAATTAAACGCGTAATTTCAAGAGGTTATATAGATATACAAAAAAATGAGGGATCAATATGTATGTTTCCAATCTTTTAGGGGATTATATAACCATATATTAATTTTCAGGATGACACTAAGTAATGGAATATTCTATTAATATTCTTCATAAATTGACGGTAACTTAACTCATGTTTTTTTTATTTAACCAAAAAAAATTTCATGAGGGTTATATGGATTTTCAAAATGTCTTCAATAGGTTTGCACATATTGGTGAACTTTAGGGGGGTTATGCATTTTTCCCTTTTTAATTAAAACCTCAAATGTGAAAACATTTTCTTAGAGATTATTTTTTTATGGCTTACGTGTCATGTTTTCATTGGACGTAGAGGCCCATGTGCTTATCGCATCATTCATTTGTTTTTTAAATACTTTAAACATGATTTGCATGGCGGAGTCAAGAATTAGAATAAATGGGGGCCGGAAGATCAATTGACTTAGAGTTAAAAAAATGTATTTTTAAAATTGACGAATAAAAACTGAGTCTTTGAAATAATTGGCAATTTGGATAGAAAGTTATTTTTTACTACTTTTTTCATATTTAGAAGATTTGAAAATTTTATTTGTAATTATTTTTTAGAAAAACTTGAAATCTTATTATTTATCATAAAAAAATAAAAAATATGAAAAAACAATTGATAACAACACAATGATATCTTTAAAGCATAGATGTTAAAAATTAACTTCAAAAAACAAATCGGAGAGATTCAAATTGGTGTTCATGAAAAAAAATTAAATTAAAAAAAGCTATTATATTTCAACCACCAAAACCAAGAGATAGAGATCGAAAAATATAATTAAAATATGTGTATTTAATTTATATGAGTATGTACTTAATTTTTATGAGCACAATTACTTAATTGGCTAAGAGTGTTGTTACACAATTCAATTTCCCTCCCACATTCCTATATATGTTGATAGAAAAAAAAAAAAGCACTTACACATTATTTGAGCTCCCGTTCTGCACATAGTGTCCATAGAGTTCACATTTCACTTACAAATATATGGCATGCACTGTCCATAGAGTTGGGCATTTCACTTACAAGTATGGGACGCGAACAGTTCATAAATTTATTCTTATTAATGTTTATTTATGTTTTATACTATTTGTTTATGGTGTGTTTTTTTATGGATAGTTTACAAGAAGTTATTCTAATATGTTTTTATAAGATTTTTATTTTTTTTTATGAAATTCTATCCATAGCAATTTTATATTTATAAATTGGATATTATTAAGAAAATAGGTTCGCACACTCCATTTTGCAAAGTAACTTTTCAATATATTACATAGAACTAGGGCTAGTAAACGAGTCGAGCAGCTCGGGCTTGGCTCTGGCTCGGCTCGGTTAAAGCTCACTCAAGCTCGGCTCGTTTGTCTCGTTCGTTTAGACAAACGAGCCGAGCTTGAACATTTTTTAAAGCTCGGTTTGTAAACGAGTCGAGCCCGAGCCGAACCAAGCTGAGCCTGAGCCTAGACGAGCTCGTTTACTTAACAGAAAAAATGTAAACGAGCCGACGAGCCGAGCCGAGCTCTAGCCCGAGTTTATGTTACTTTCACTGTATAAAGTGTTATGATTTGTGAAATGAGACTTCTCAAATGCTAAACAAGATTTTTTTTAACTAAACGAGCCCGAGCCGAGCTTTGATTCGAGTTTCGGCTTGGCTTGTTTAATAAACGAGTCGAGCTGAGCTTCAACCAAGCTTTTCACGAGCCCAACGAGCTGAGCTTGAACACAAAATGAAGCTTGGTCCCGAGTCGAGCCGAACCCGATACTAAATGAGTCGAGCCTGAACAAGTCAAAGCCCGGCTCATTCAGCTTGTTTACCACCCCTATATAGAACAAAAGTCTAAAGTACAAGGAACAAAAGATAAAGGGAAAAAGAGAGAGGGATGTCCACTACTCCCATATTCTCCTAGGTAGTAGAGAGGTCTAGCAGGAGCACAGAAGGAATAATGGGTTGAGTGTTGAGAACATTTTCATCATGCGATTCTCAACATTTTTTAAGCTTTATCATTAGACATGTAAATGACCGAGTTCAGGCTATACTAGAATGGGTTGGACCCAACCAGATAGTGGGTCCATTGGATCCAGAACCTGACGAACCCAGAATAAAACTGTTTAGGGTGTGGATCTAGCAAACCTAGAGCTGATATACCCTCCACCCAATAGATAATGTATATAAAAAAGTAACAGACAAAAAGTTAAAGGCAAGAGTTGGGAGTCGAGAACATTTGCATAATGCGATTCTCAACATACTTGAAGCCCTTATCATTAGACATGTAAATGGTCGGGTTCATGTTGGACTAAAATGGATTGAGCTCAATCAGATAATGTGTTTGTCAGATACAGGACTTGACGGACTCAGGACAAAACTGTCTAGGGTTTGGATCTAACAGACCTAGATAACTAGATATGATATACTCTCCATCCTATGGATAATATATATAAAAAAATAATAGACAAAATTAAGGGGGGGGGGGGGTTTACGGCTATGTTAAGTGGCGGTGTGGAATGGACAGCGAAAAATGAGATTAAGGTTTATTGTTTTCACTTTTCATGTCTATGTTGGGTTGGGCCTAATGGGTAATAGGTCTGATGAATAATATATGTTGGGTAGAAAACTATATGCCTGAGTTGTACTGGGTCAGAATCAGCAAAATATGAGTGGCTCGCCAGGTCCATAGAATCTGATCAGGTTGGACCTAGTTCTGACCCTCGTATCCTTTCGAGTTGGATCTATATTAAGTCTCGGATAATTCAAATCAGATGTTATACATTTTTTTTAATCGTGTCAAATTCGGATTTGATCCGGATTCAGACTTGATTCTACATCTATTATATAGCTCTCGGTTTGCTGCCATAATTTTTTCATAATTCTCAATGGTGGACAAGGATCCTTAGCTTCCCATTAGATGTTGTCAATGATCTTTTTGTGGAAACAGGTAAGGCACAAAGAAAAGAAATCTAATTTTAAATAAATATTTCTAGCTAGCTAAAACAAAAAAAAATAGACATTTCCAGTGTTGATTTATAAGATGTATTAGTTTTGTTCATTATAAATCTTTTCACACACATCAAGTCGTGCAAAGAGGTGAACTTTTTTTTTTGTGTACAAGGATCTATTAAGTTACAAAATCTCTAAAATACAATGGGTTGGACTACTTCTAGCACCAATTAATTAAGAATGCCACCATTATATAGGTAATTAAGAACTATGGAACATATATAAATAATGAAGCAAACCCATACTTCTGTTATGGGATTATTAGATGAAAATGGGGTGAAAATACAAAAATTCAGCAAAATAAAATACTGAAATAATAGAATGGATGGACGGAGCCTGTTGCGATGCTTAAGACGTTATTCAACTCCTCCCGGTGCAGAAGTCACGAACCGAACCCACACATAGTGCACAGAAACTGGCTTACAACTTTATCACAAAGTGTGTATCCACTTGGACTACTGGAATATAATAGGACATCATGGCTATCTCTCACAAACTTTCACAAGAGACTTTTTTTTTTAGTGGATGCACACTTTGTGACTTCGATGGATGGAATGACATACATGAGTTTCCTTATATAGGCCTCTAGGTTGCCCAAAAGTCTTTTCCATTCAAGTACCCATTCAATTAGAAATAATGGACTTTTAATTTTTCTATGCATGGTTCATTGTTACATAATCAATTGTGGTGGCAAATTCAAAATACATGTATATATGAGGACTCTTCACTTTTCCATGCCAAGGTTCATGTATTCACCTAGATACATCATTGAAATTCACATGCGCACATTCATTGTCACAAATGAGGTTAATTTCAACTTAGGTACACACATGAATCTTGCAAAATTAATACATGAATCAACAATGAATAGAATCCAATTTTTTTACTCCACCAAAATACATGAATCATGTCAAGTTCATATTCACATGCTAAATTCACACCCATATTCTTATAGACCTTGTCCATATTAAATCAAGTCCTATACTTAACAAATTGGTGATTATTTAAAAGCATGTAAGAGAACAAATTTGAAGTTAAAATATATTAATATATTTTTCAAATTAAACATAGAATTTTGAAACTTTATATTTTGAAAAACATTTAAAAAAACCAACCACTTCAAACTTGATTCCCCTTAACGGCGGAGGCCATTGGCCTAAGGAGCATGGTTGTGTAAATATACAAGGAACATGTCATAATGGTTGTATATTGTATGTTTTATAGTAGAGACCAACACAATCTAACTTGTCAAAAACACACACACACACACACTGACACACACAAAATCCTCATAGAATCACAATCGGGTGTGAACAAAAATAAATGGAATTGCATGCATGCGCATTAAGATTTATTTATAACTAGAAAAAAGAAAGAATAATAATTAAAGAAAGAACATGAGAACCATGAATGGATGCATGGAGATCACGTATTGTTGATTGACCAAAAGTAAATGTTGGGCACTATCATCCCAGGAGCTAGAAAAAACAATGTGGAACTAATTTCTCATTCTACCCTTTTCAACTTTTGCATACTAATACGAGATTAGATTCAATTAGTGTTGGATTCATCATTTCTTGTCAATACTAAAAATGACTGATGGAATCTAGTACTATCCGCATCTATCCCATCTTTAATGATACAAATGCATTCAAAGACTATACATTCAATGTTAAAATATATATATTTTCAAGCTATATATGTACTGCAAGTTTCTGGAAGTATAGTGAGATTCAACACCTATAATCTAGTTTCTTGTTCTCTCCTAGAACATTTGTTATCCTCCCTTTATTTACATGCATCCATATGTTGAGAATTGGGAATTGCTTTGGGTCAAATAATGATACCTCATACCTTCTCATAGATTAAAGTGAGAGAAGAAATCTGGAGCCGCTGCAAATGATAAGGTCACAAACATGGAAACCGAACCAAGCATAAATTAAATAGAGGAACCAAATCACAAGAAAAAATGTCATCGTCTTATATATATAGGGTGCTAGCTCAGTCATGGTCAGATTTATTTGAATTTTTTATTCTTGATGATTGATATTATACAATATATATCATTTTGGCATTGCAGAATATCACCAACAATTGTCTAATTCTCTTGTTGCCAAGGTAGATAAAATTGATAATTCACTAGTTGGCTCTTTTAATTAACAGAATTTTTCGTCAGGTTTTTCTTTTGTTAAGTTTTTTTTCCCAGTTAAACATATATGCTCTTTTTAGTAGGAGTAATACTCGAACACATGACTATATCATTGAAAAAGGTACATTTATCAACTTATCAAATGGTTCGATTACTTCAACAAATTGCAACATTCAGATTCAATTGAATAAATGTACATAATCCCATAGCAATTAACAACATAACAATTGCAGCCAAAAATGTATAATCTATCTTACTAAGGTTAATTAATTATCAACAAATTAACATGAATTTCAAGAGCATAGCTATAAATTCCTGTCACATGTGCAGATATAGTAATCCTGATATCCATCGTAATCATTCAATAGATCTCCAATGTTGTTAAACAGATGACCAATTCAAACTAGAAAGCCATCATAGTCATGTGATAAGTCAGATTTCTCTGTAACCCATATTAGTCATGAAGTAGAATCATTAATTAGTTTGAAACCAAATGATAAACCAGCCCCAGATTGAAACAAAAATTAAACCTAAACCAGCTGAAATGACAGATCCATTAGACACCCAAATACCAAGCCAAAGGGAGCAGCAACAGCAAACAGAAATGCTAACCCTTGAGAAGATGCAGAGTTTGAATAGCTCCAACAGATGAAGCTGTACAGTACAGAGACCCTAGATTCCAAACTTCACCCAAACAAGGACAGCATATGCAGTCTCTCATAAAAACTTCTACCATTTTAGGAAACCCTGGTACTGGCCTCCTAACCTGGTGGCATATTCTTGTATTCCAATGAATTCCCACCTCCCCAACAAACACTTGTAAATGCATGCACAACCATCCCAACTCATCTGGACCATCCATTCCATGATCCCCATCTCTACATTGATAACCCAAACCCTAACATGGGAAGAGAATATCTGAACAAACCGAACACACACAATCTTAAAAAAAAAAATTAAAATATAAACAAATGAATACAAACCACACACACATATATACGTATTTGCCATCTCCACGTGTTGACACAGGAGTGATTCAGGACAGATCTTCCCTCCCCCACACAACACCTATCTCTCATTTTCACAACTGGTCAAAGGTGCATTCAAAGCCAATTTAATATGGGCTTAAATAAGATTACTCTGAAAGTGACCTAGCATTTTGACTGGTGGGTTCTTCCCCTTTATCTCTCTCACACAATAACAACAACACTAACCACCATATAATAATAATAATATATAACACATTACAGTGTCCACTGTTAAAACATCAAACACAGAACCTCTAAAAACAGCAGAAGAAGAAGAAGAAGAGAAGGATATATAGATTATTTTATGGGTTTGGGTGTTTGTTAGGAGGAGTCGAACTTGTAGTGCTTGTCGACGGCGACGGAGACGTCCCAAGTGCAACTGAGACCCTTTGGGATGACCACAAGGTCTCCGGCCCCGAATTCGACGAAGTCAGTCGTCGATCCTTTCATGTAGGCCTTCACTTTCCCTCTCAACAGATAACACGTCTCCTCTGCATCGAAGGTCATTGGGAACTTCCCCGGTGGACATCCCCATCTAATGCATATTATATACACATATATCACATATGATTCACATAACAACCTTCAAGTAACAATGCTTTCTGTCTTGTTTTTGAAAAGATGGAAAAGGAGATGACTTACTTAGGCCATGATTTGATACCAAGTTCGAGCAGTCGAGACTCCGAAGGGTTGCGCTCGATGGTGATGGCGAGTCTCGCATCTCCACCGTCCGTTTCCATGGCTTCTGGGTTCGACTCTTTCGCCATTGAAGAGAGAGAGAGAGAGAGAGAGGGAGAGAGAGAAACTAAGAGAAACAAAAAACCCAGATACCTGAAACAAATACAATAGCAGTACAGTCTATAGACAGAGAAGAGAAGAAGCTTATTTTTAAAACCGTGTTAATCTGTCTGTGAAGAGAGTCTAGTCTATGTGCAGTGTTTTGCGAAGCATGCATGTCCTTTAATAAATACTAGGGTTAGATTGATATTGAAAATATCGCGTGATATTGGAGATTCCTTCTTCCATTTTAAGTGTTGTTTTTTGGGTGACGTTCACACAGATTCGGACAAAGATGCAGGTTGGTCGAAACAAAAGAAACACGTTATTTTTCTTTTTCTTCCGAACACGATTCGGTTTGGTGGCATACATTTTTTATTATTTATTATTAATTAATACAAAGGACTGGACAAGGCGATACTGTCCCAACCATTACATTATATGGTAATTAATTAATTGTCCATGACTATAGCTCTGTTTGAAAACACAGATTGAAAAATAAATTTTAGAATAAAGCTGTTTTTTAAAATGATTTTGACTTTGACTTTTTTTAGATGTTTTTTTTTTAATTCAGGAATCAATATTTGTAAGGAGTTTAATGTTTGGTAGAAAACGTTGCTTTTTAATTTAAAAAATCGATTCTAACAAAAAATCGTTGTTTTTGAGATTTTAAAAACACGGATTTCGAGAGAGAAATTAAAAGGAATTCAGCTTTTGATTCCGCTGGAATCCAACCCGTTTGGTTACACGATTTTGAGATTTTAACTTTTCAAAAAGCGGAATCCAACCCAATCGTGCAACCAAATGGACCCTATGACTAGTACTAGATAAACATGAATAAGTATGGGTTTTATATTAGAACGTCAGCTCACACGTCACAAGACTGTCAATGCAGGAGGAGCCCTTGACAAGCAGTGTCCCCCACACCACTCGACTGAAAGCTGTTTGGACATATTGATGTGCCCACATGTTTCTTTGTATTCTAGTTTGCTAGGGCATTGTCCACCTCTATATTTTTATTTTCTTCCAAATTTGTATGTGATAAATTTATTATTTTTAAATTAAATTTTCATTCAAACTTAATATAATATTTTTAAAATATTTTATTATCATGATAAACCATCATAAAGATTAATTATGTTTACAAAGACATGATATTTTTAACTTATAAGTATTTCCCATCCCAGACTAACAACAAAAAAAAAAAAAGAGTATTTCCCATCCCCACTTCAATCTCATCCAGCACGGGTCCTGAACCCTTGAAAAATATAACAAGATACCACAAAGACTACCTTTTAAGTGATGCCTGTGATAGTGGTGTCAAATCTAACAATTTTTTTTTTTGAATATATAAGTTTACCTGTCCTGCACGACTCGTGATCAACTGAGAGCAGTGTGCGTGGGACCCACAAAAACCTCTAGTCAAACTCATCTGTTCGTCAGATCTTGATTGGACGGCGGTGGCGAATGATCCCCGTGAGATACTTGATCTCCACCGTTTGAATGGTGGAGCAGTCCATCAGTTACAATGAACGGCCGAGATGTTATGAATGAGATTTGTATTGATCAGTGGACCCAGTCAACAGTAGCGGCACGTTTTATTAATAATAATATATATGAGTTTTATTGGGGACTTGACGAGATATTGGTGAGATATCGCGTGAAATGATCTTGTCACGTTTCGGTCAAAGGGAGTTGACTGCAGTTATGTTGTGACGTGGGCGATGCAACAGCAGTCCTGGATTGGATTTCGGGTTTGACCATTTGACCGTTCCCAGCCCTAGAAGATGCCGATAATGATAGGCTGTTTTGTCTCTATCGGACGACAATAATATCCAGTGCCGCACGTGGAGCTCGCACGTGTGCGGTAACAACTCAAACCAAGTTTTGGTGAATCCTAACCCACCCAAATCTTTTATTCACATTGTGATTGGATTTGAATTTGATCCAAATTAGATTAAGGTTGTTATTTGAAAATGATTTTATTTTGTATAGTATTTATTATGCGGTACTCATAACAAAGAATAGACGATATGCCTCTCATTAAATGAAATAAGAAAGATGAGATGAGAGGAGTCAGGAGAGGAGTGGTACATTTAAGGTAAAACATATATTTACATTTCTCTCTCCTATTTTAAATTTTG
This sequence comes from Acorus calamus, assembly GCA_030737845.1. NCBI lineage: Eukaryota > Viridiplantae > Streptophyta > Magnoliopsida > Acorales > Acoraceae > Acorus > Acorus calamus. Next base: position 1,785,125 of record CM060863.1, on the reverse strand, counting down.
AATTGAACCAATTTGGGTTCTGGTTTAATTTAAATACAACTATCAAAATCATAATCCGAATTAGGGGTGGTAAATGAGTCGAACAAGCTGAGCTTTGATTTGTTCGAGCTCGGATCGTTTAGTTACAGGCTCGGCACCGCTCGGAACCGAACTTCATTTCGTATTCAAGCTTGGCTCGTTGGCTCGTGAAATACTCAATTAAAGCTCGGCTCGGCTCGTTTATTAAACAAGCTAAGCCGAAGCTTGAATCAAGCTAAGGCTCAGCTCGGACTCGTTTAACTAAAAAAAATCTTGTTTAATTGAGAAGTCGCATTTTATAAATCACAACACCTTATACATGTGAAAGTGACATAAGCTCGGACTCGGGCTCGGCTCGTTCTCTCTTTTTATGTTAAGTAAACGAGCTCGTCTATGTTCAGACTCGACTCGGACTCGGCTCGTTTACAAACCGAACTTTAAAAATTGTTCAAGTTCGACTCGTTTGTCTAATCAAACGAGTCTGAACGAACCTTAATCGAACCGAGCCTAAATAGAGCCTAAGCTGCTCGACTCGTTTACCAGCCCTAATCCGAACACGTCCAAAAGTAAGGTTGGATGGAGTTTGATTAGTCTCCCAAGTTGCACAAGTCGCTGATCAAACTGTCCGGATTGGATACACTGTTGCCTTTAAGTCCACTGGTAGAAAGTCTTTCGAACTTTCATGCATAAAGGATTCTTGTGTGGGTTCATTTCTATTGGACTTTTGGATAATCAATGGTGTTGAGAACGAATAAAGTTATATATATTTTGGGTGGTCAAAATATTCACCATAAATGTTGCCATCCAGTAGTGCATAAAGTTATTTATATAAATATAAATCTGTTGATAAAATTCTATTAACCACACAACATGAAGCCAACAAAAAGGAGAATTGGATTGAATGCCGGCCACTCCATTCTATTTCCAATGAATCTCCAGAAAAATAATATATGTTGGTGAAGATTGACCAAGACTGCAATGGAAACTTCGAGTCGTGTTATGGTGTTGCTTTTTTTAAGACAATATTTGCCCTCACCAAAAAATATACACATGGTACAACAAAATGTGTTTAGGATAATTCAAAGATAATAATTCCACCAACGTTTGCACTAACGAGGGTGGAGCAGAATACTAATTAATGAGGAACCCAAGTGAATCCTCAATACTGGAACAAAGTTTAGTATGATTTTTGGACTGGATTGAACGGTTAGAATTCATGTCTATTAATAGGTCTTGGAGCACCCTCTAAAGACATCCCATGAGACCCAATTGCTTTCAATCTAGGCGGTTTGATATTCGGTTGCAAGATCGACGGTCCAGGTTAATCACCATTAGATGCACCTCTTTTAAGGACACATTGCGCCAACAAAGTGCCAAGTGCGCCAATAAAGCGCCATATAACGCCATCGTAGACGTGCACTTACACGAACAATGCTTAAACTTATTATTTATAAAGTAAAAAATACTTTACAACTACTATATTTTATATAGTACACAAGTCTTTTCTATTCCGATGTGGAACTAAAATCCAACATTCAAACTTACAAATAGAAAACTCAAATTTACAACACATAATAATATATTTTGATAAACCACTAACAATATATTCAAAATTACGAGGATTTGAAAACATATTTGAACGGTTTTTGAAGATTTTGATTATGTAGGAATATATTTAATTCAAATGAGTCCTTGTAGTTTTGTTTTTTAAGAAACCAAAAAATGATTTTGAGTAATGAAAAGAATTATTTAAAAAACTAATTGAAAAATATGCTTTCTAGATTATTGTATTTAGACTTTTATAAAGAAAAATTATTTTTCAAACTCACTTTCAATATAACAGTAGTCAAATAATTTGTTTGCATACAACAGACAAAATGCTTTGTTAGATACACAAAACGTGTACCATTAGTAATTTAGTATGATACACATGTAAAAACTTCTCTGTTGGATATGAAGTTAGCAAACATAAAATTATAAAAATATAGTATAATTGAAATTGTAATTAAAATTTTTGAGTTATAGATGACCTAAATTACCCTAAGAATATAGTAAAGGGAGCTGCTACCTGGCCCCATAAATTAAGCCCTATTTGTGAGCCCCAATATGTGGCATTCTCATATTGGTTCCTAACCACCAAAATGACAATGACAAGACTACCCTTCTTATAATTTTAAAAATTGGTTCTAACTAACTAATATCCTCATTAAACTTTGTAACTAAATCCCAAAAAAGGTGGCACCAGATATAACATATTTTCAAAAAAATCTGAAACACGTCTAATGAAAAAAAATATCAATCACATATTATCAATTAAGATACAATAATGTATATGAAAATCCAAATAAACAAATATGGTTTACATGAAACTGCACAGAAAATTCATAAAAAGTTTTCAAAATGCCAACAATAAACAATTAAATATTAATCAACTATACATTAATCAAATCCATAAAAATAAAAATAACAACTTTCAAAAATGAGTTGTAATTCAAATTCAGATACATGTGTATCTAGAATTTGAATTGACAAACACCTTAAAAAATGGGCTAGAATTCAAATTCAGATACAGGTGTATCTGAAATTTGAAATAACAAATACACATTCCATACAAGTGAATGTGCATTGTATTTGAAAATCTTGAATCTGAATAAGTCGAATAATGCTGATACAAGCTAAAAAATATGATAAATGACACATTATGCATAATTATTCACAAATACACAATCATAAATGATTGTACATATCAAACTTGGTACACAACAATACATGTAAATCAAGATACACATCATGTATCTTAATTTAAAATGAAATTTATATTCAAAACATGTATACGATGATTCAAATGAATGACGAAAAATCAAAATCAAAATCAAAATAATATACTTAGATCGAAAAAGAACTAGACTGAATGGATTGTCATTATTTGCACAAAAAATTGGTTAAAAAAAAACTAAATGAATCAAAATTCTTCTCTTCTTCATTGATGGAACTGAAACAAAAATAAAAACAAATGGAATCTCCCAAAACTGAGAATCAACTTTTTTTTTCTTATGTTCCTCTAATCAATCTAAACTAATTAATGTATTCAATATGCATAATTGCTTCCAATTGAATTAATTGTTTCCATAAAAAAATGAAATTATGGTTTTACCTCCACTAATTAAGGGGACGGTTACGATATGGGGATCGGTTATGATATATGAGATAAAAAAAGTGAATATAACATAAAAGTGTATTTTGAAGAATTCAATCTTACCTCATGGGGTTTGGGATGAGGTCTACCAATTGAGGCCTAAAAATCATTATTGTATAGTAAATTATCTGGATGACAATAATAATAGTACACGAGATATTTAATCGAAATTCTTTTCTAAACATTCAAAAACATTCACATGCTTTGTGACTAAAGATTGCAACTACCCTAACCACAACCACTTCACATGAATTCGAAACTTTGGATCTTCTTGATAAGGGTGTTTTGTGAAGAAGAGAAAAGTCAATTTAGGTGGCATAAAAACATATTAAGGCTATATTTGAAAATACAGTTTGAAAAATAACTTTTAATTTTTAGATGTTTTATCCACATCTTTTAAAGGTGTAATGATGAAGACACTATGATAAAGAAAATTAAGTAGCAATGATATATTTAAACTGATTTATATGATAACATCTTTTAATTTTAACTCATAAAAAAAAAAAATTTAAAAACTGTTTTTTTTTTATTCGGTGTCAAACGCACCCTAAAATAGGAACCCAAAGCTTATACATGCATCATGACAAAAGAAAAGACAGAAAGAGAGACCATGATACGAGACGATGCGAAGAAAAAAAGACCAGTGAAGATGATGTTAGGAAACACTGAACGTGTAACAAACGAAAAAGATAGTGGGCATCATAATTGGTTTGAAATTAAACCCCACAATGACAAGTGCAAACAAAACGACAAGCACAGCCGATGCACCGTCCTTTCCACCAGTTTTTGGACACGTGTTTAGTCTTTACATTGTATGGCAATTTCGTGACATGCAAAGAAGCAATGCCAATTAGATATTGCTTTGTATCACAATCGTAGGTCTATTACATCAATATCAGACGATTTGATATCTCGAATTTCATATATATATATATATATATATATTAAATTTTTTACTTTTATTAAAAATAATAATTTAATTTAAAATGAAACTGCGAGTTTGATCTTATTCTTTCCAAATATATCACATAAATCCCTCTTATACATCGAAGATATGTCCATGACGATTTGATCTCAATGAAGCATATTTATCAAAAGATTAAAGCTCAATCGTATTATCAAACGAGTTTTAAAAAATCAACTTAATCAAAAAGTTACTTCTAATTTTTAACGTAAAAATATTTCTTTTTTAAACATCGTAGAAAATGCGTGCATTTTTCAAATATCAAAGCCTATTTAAACAATTTTATTTAAAATCTTGTTTTTTAAATGTGTTTCCAAACAGATCCTACATCTAGTAGTTGTTTGGACTTTTTTGATACATAAAATGGTGTCGTGAAATGCAACAGATCAATTACAACACCTACACCTAAACTGAGGGTGCGTTTTGACACCAAAAACAAGAAATTTAAACTTTTAATTTTTTTATAAGCTAAAGTTAAAAACTGTTATCAAACATATCAACTTAAATGCATCATCATTATTTGATTTTGTTTATAACACAGTGCCTCAAAATTTTCTGTTTCATAAAACAATCATCATTACACCATCAAAATATGTGCATAAAATATCTAAAAGCTAAAAGATGTTCTTCAAAAACACCCTCGATAAGATATCCATATTACACAGCTTTTTTTTTTGGCAAATGCATCACAAGTGTAGTTCCCTGGTTTAACCAGGCCCCCTTGAAATTCTCTCACAATGGAAGCACGTTAAAATCAATGCAACTAAACAATGTTGTGATGCAATTCAATTTTTCTTAGAGATACTTTTTGGCTTATTCTGCGAATTCGTCCACAGTTCTAATCATCATAACCAATCAATAAAACTGAAATCCATAAACAGAAGGGCACTTACAGTGGAACAGAAGTTCACTAGAAACATTTAATATGTTAAATAAATACACCAGTCAGAACCTTAACTGGGGAAGCACAAATAGTTATCCTTGCAATTTTTTTAACAGGCATTGAAAAAAATCAAAATTTTAAGGGAAATGCTACGAAAAAAAAGAATCTAAGCTATCTTTCCTAGTTGCCACTTTCAGTTCTCCAGTTTCAGTTTGCAAGCCATTTCACCCCCTTTTTTTTTTAATGCAATGGCAGGCGGCAGGACTTACCGGTCAAAACTTTTGGGATGCGGGAGTTAGCAAACGGAAAATGACAGAGAGAGAGTCAGAAGTAGACGGTGAAATTGCGACATCCTGTCAAATTTGCCACAGAAGAGTTAACTATTCCAGCAGTCTTGACAGTAGCATTGACAAAATAGACAGGACAGTTCAACAGGTGTTCATTTGTCAATCAAAAAATTATTTTGCAACCAGTTTGTACAATGATCACTCTACTGTGTTTAACAAGGCATCTCTGTTACACTACTGCAAGAAAATCACCGAAACGAGAGGACCAGATTACACTCATGACCTTAGGCTTAGGCTGTTCATCTTAAAATCATGCTTAAAATGCTGTTTAAATAAAGATTACTGGGATAAATGAACCATTTATTCATGAAAGCTATGTATGTGTGGTTCTGGGAGCAATAGATGAACATTGAAAATAACTACAGAAGTCTGAAAGAACAATCATCCAGTAGAAAGACGGGTTAGAGAAAAAAAGATATGGGGGTGTTTATTACAGATAAGGTCCAAGCACTTGGTCCATGAACAACTAAACTAGTCACACACAACAGTTGTGCAGACAAAGCAAGGTTTAAAATACTTTACCAGGTCAAGTTGAATTTCTCACATGGTGAACATTGATATAGATATACAGCACAACCATTGTCATGATTTCTGATAATGCCTACAGTTTATCCTATTCTTTGATATAAAAAAAAAAACCTTTATGATTTTTAAAGATAGCACATTTTTCCTGAAAGAGATATCTCAGCCATCTTCTTTGAAACAAGGATTTAGTTTCAGTTGATAGATTACAGCATAATTGAAGCTAATTGGTGAAACATGTCATAAACTGAAAACAAAGTAAACCCCTAAATAAGCCCAACTTAAATGAGGCTGCACCCTTTTATCATAACTAAAAAAAAAAAAGAGGCTGCACACTTTCTACTTTGTTTGAGGGGAAAAATATTCATAACCATAATATGCATATCCATAGAAGGGAGAGATAAAATCACATATATTTTTCCTTTGATGAAAAAACAATGACAAACCACAAATTCCACAAATAAAAGCAGACAAAAAAACTTACTAAAGATCATGCAAAATCTGCCATTAATAAGATGAGGTTCTCACCTCTAGCAGATGTGAAACCATTAGTTGACCTTAGCAACCTTCCTCTGTTCAATTTGGCCCGTCAATGGACACTGCATCTCTGTCCAACTAATGGGCACCATGGTTGCACCTAAGCAGCCAAACAGTAAATCCTCATCATTGCAATTGTTCTTCAATAATAAGTGGGATAAAACATTAAACATCTGAATGATTGACACAGAGTACAGCAAATCTCTCAATTATGGTAGGCATAGTGTGGTCAAAAGTCTTCTGAACAAACCCAAAAACTATTTGAAGAAGGAAAAATAGTCATGATTAGAACTTACAAGATGATCAAAATGCAAGAAGCATTCCCAACCATTGCTATATATGCACTTTTCAGGCATCTAGTAAAAAGTGCTGATGCCAGAAAAATTCATGATTGGATTGTGGATATTGTAACAGCCCAGTGCCAAGAAAAATGAAACTAGCTTTGCTGAATGCTGCTTTTGATGCTAGAAACATATATTAATGTGCCTCTCACCAATTCATTCTTGTATATGATTTAAGTTTATGAAATATCACAATGATGAAATGCATTTGAAAATTTTCTATGGTACCCAATTCAAATTCCACTGTGGTCACATGATAAGGTAAATGTAAATAGTGAATTATTTTGGTTATCCAGAGCGATAAAACTGATTGAAGTCCTTCAGGATAATCTTGAAAGTAATATCAAAGTATTTTATTCCTCCTCCTTGTGACAATGTAAAGCACTCATGAGTTTAATTGCAGGACTGTTCTAAAAGTATTGAGACTACTTGTGTTGTTATTCAAATGTTCCAAAATATTAACAAATAAATCGATTTGCACTAGTAATAAAAGGGTTCCAATCACTTTCAAAAGGATCACATTGAACTATCATGTGATCCTGATCCTAGTCATGTTTAAACTTCGTCCTTCTATATGCTTTAAACTTTCAGGTGTCAATCTAGCAGAAGTTATTTAAGGCTGCTGCTTCATACAACACACAGACCTCAAAAAGATATGGCCTCTCTATCTCCTTTGAGCAACTACAGTAATCAAATATCAGAAATAAGAGCAAGTCAAATAAGTTGCAAAAAGAGAATGAATTTTCCAATGGTATCATATTCAGTTGTGCAGTGCAGCCACCCACTGGTTCATTTTAAAAATTACTAATTGACTAATTAGGGTACAACTTCAGACGGGAGGGAAAAAAAAGTCAAAATGAGAACATGAGAAGGGAGAAGAAACAGTGGTGCAACCATCAACTTAAATAAAACTGAAAAAAAAGCAGTGGAAGAGTTGAAAATGCAGAAAGACTTCACTGAGCCAAGAAGAGAGGAAAAAGATATGAAGTCTATAAAAACAGCCATATGTCCGAGGATAGAGAAATGCCACTGTAGCGTCATGAATCATTATGCAATCAATAACCCAAAAAACATTTCGAACTAAGCATACAAAATTAGAATACAAAATTAGAGGACAATCAAGGATGACAGCTGAACACAGACGCTCTAACAATCATTTCTCCGATATGAATTAAAATGGATTTCAGAATATCTCAAAATAAATGCAAGAGTAGAAGATACAATCAAAAGATTCAAAACACTGTACCTGCTATACTTTGAGCTGATACAACACCCAGTTCATTCTTTGCAGTAGAAAGATAATATGCCCGTGCATCTCCAAGAGAGAGCTTTATAGAGAAATTATATTAAGGTTCAACAATACTTTTGATGCAAATCTAAAACAAAAAATGCCCCCATCTGAAACTTTTAGACAATCTTTGCTACAAGTAACCAAAGACAAAATGCTAAATCTGGAAAAACAAAGGAAAACAAGATCATTTGGAAATGCGGCCACAATGTCCAACAAAAAACCAAAAAATATGGCCAGAATTGTTAATAGGACAAAAATCCTCACCACAAGGAGCATTCAAAATTCTTACTTTCTATGACCAAGACACCCCATGTCTTCAACAACATGTCACTAAACACGTTAGGATGTCCAGCATATGAAAATTAAGAAGATTAGTTACTTTTATTTCCTTGATCAATATTTTTGAATTGAAGATGCATGATCTACATATGAGAAAAATAGTGAGACAGTGATCACATTTCCATAATATCTTCAATGCATGACCTACATATGTTGCCAAAAGGTTTAAGATATAGCAACAACAGTGCTTCTGGAGGCATATCACTGCCCCTTTGTTGGAATTTATTATTCCATCAGATGGTCAAGGGTGACCAATTGTGAAGGATACAACTACCGCTCTCACAATGTCACCAGGGTGAAAAGACAAGTACATATCCACTTTATCAATCTCCGATGCACGAACATCTTGTTGCCTATTAAAAAAAAACACAGGCATGCGATAAGAAAAACTCCAAAATTCATTAGAAAAAAAATCCTCCAATTTTTAAAATAACACAAAAATATATTTTTTTTAAAGCTTTTCGAACTCCATTATATATGTCAAACTAACATCCGAAGATATTCATGCATCAACCGCATGATAGAAGCAGTCCATATATGACGATAAAACATACAAGTATTTGAACTCTATCATACAGATAAAGGAATATCCATAGTACAAAAGAATGAACTTCGCTAAGAGACAGGAATAAACTTTCCTCAGATTGTATTGTCCTTGTAACATTGTTGTCAGATAATTAGTCCTACTTGTATCTCTATAAACTGAAGTAAGATTCTACACTTAAATTTTTGTCACCTATCAAACAACTGATCAATTACATGTGGATGAGATTCTACACTTAAATTTTTGTCACCTATCAAACAACTGATCAATTACACGTGGATGAAAAATAACTCATCCACAAAAAGAACATAGGTACAATCCCATAGGCTATTCTGCCACTCTGAGATGCTCCACTTCTTACTGAAAGCTGATTTAAAATAAAAATAAAAAACAGATTTACATGAAGGATTTTTACAAGCCTACTGAAAACCAACTGCCCAGGTTTGATCACATAGCCATCAGGAATCAGGATCATGTCGTCATTAGTGTTTATTTAAGGGGTCCATAAGGAATTTTTACATTCTGGCATATCTCAACCCCTGTATATATCCTACCAAAAAATAAAAATAAGATAAAATGCTTGTTTATCCACTTTAAGAAATGACTTTAGGATATGCATAAAGTGATTCTTCATTTTTTATGAAATAAGGGACTTTATATCATCATTGTCCACATACGAAATTAATATGTTGAGCACATACTTTCCTTGAAAAAATCATACAACTTTGGGGCACACATATTTCACAGTAGACTTCACAGTTTCCTTCGCGAAAAGGATATCAGACAGAAGATTTCCGACAAACTATATTAGCAACATGACACTCTGTGCCTAGGTAGCATCATCGAGCAAACAATATCTGAATACATCTATTCTATAGCATGAACCTTCACGGGATAACACATTTTATCAAGACAACTTCAACCTATCCTTGTTAGAATAAAACACACAATTTATTCAAAAGAGAATTGGAAGTAAAACACACCTGATAATTCCAGTGAACTTCTCCTTCACGGCTTTCGGTCCGACGCACATTATATCGGCCGATACCATCTTGGCCATCACTTTAGTCACCTACAGATACAAATTCACTTCCAGAGTTCAATATTTTGTTCTTCTGATCTCCATTAACAGTGACTAAGTGACCAAAACTTCACGAGAGGGAGAGAGAAAAAAAAACCCTCGCAATGACGACCGAACCAGGTTCAGGGACAGCTCCATGGGCCTTGTGACCGACGATCTCGACCTTCGGCTTCTGAGGAAGACCATCAAAATTAGGGTTAAAAAGTATTTCAAGAGCAAAACAAACAAAAAACCCAAAAGAAACCGAAACCCTAACAACCTGATCAGAGGAGCCGGGAAGGGGAGGCACGATCGAACAGCGGCCGGTGAGAGAGGAGTATATCTTTCCGTTGTGATGCGCCACGTAGGCTCCTCTCCCGGCGATCAAATCAGACGAGTCGCCCAAAACCTCGCCGGGCGTCACGAGCGTCTCCTCTCCCGTTTCTATCGCCATTTCTCTCACACCTCTCTCTCTCTCCCTGTTTCTATCGCCGGGCGTCACGCCGTTGTGGTTAGCCTTTCAAGTTATTTGGTTTCGTTTTGAAGTCCTTTTAATGTCATAAAAAATGACTAAAAAAATATATTTACGCCTTTTGGACATTTTATAAGCTCCCTTTATAAGTAAAAGTCGTTCATATTTTGAACATTTTATTTCTAAGCCTCGAATGTTTAAACCGATGAATAGATTCATTAGCACACACCCATTTTGTATTTTCTCTCATTGAAAAACTAACCTCACTACCCCTTCCTCGAGATTGATGATTTTAGAGGGTTCTAGGCAAATTTTTAATTTGGGGTCTTAATATATTTATATAAAAACTATTATCATGTAATTTTAAAAAAATTCAAATAAATTCTTAAAAATGTTGACAACTAATCATATCTTTTTTTTCCTTTCAAACATGTTTTGAACATATGCGATTTTGAGTCACGTGTTGTTTTAATGCTCAATATTTTGTACTTTTAGAATAAAAAATTTATTTTCTACAATAGTCATAAATATCAAAAATAAAAAATACAAAGTATAAACCAGTTTCATAAAAATAAAATGTTAGAAGAAAGAAAAAAATAAAAAACAAAAAAAATTCAAAAAATAAAAGCTCACCGAAAAAGATAATACGATATCAAATTTTTTGTTTTAAAAAAAGTATAAGTAAACACCAAAAATTCCTTAAATCTTGGGATTAATTTTAATTTAGTGATTTGTTAAAAGAAATTCTTATAGTATTAACAAAAATAATCCTATAAAATAGGAACCAAATAAAAAAATTTAATTAGATATTAACAGAAATCAAAATAAAGCAATGTATAAGTTTTTTTAAACCTAATATAAACCTAATACAAAATTGATGAATCATAAAGAAAATAAAATTAACTTTCAATTAAATTTAAGTTGATGATGTAGGATGCATATTATTTAAATAAAAATATTTTTAAATAAAATTGTTAAAACAATGATATGATCAATTTTGTAAATAAATAAATTTAAAAAGTAATTTTCCCTTGATTTGAGGGCCCTAAATGAGGTGGGGCCCTAAGCAATGGCCTACTCGGCCTATGCCCAGGGCCGGGCATGCCTTCCTCCCCCGCCTCCACCACATCCTTCCCTACCGCCGCCACAGGAGATACCTATATGGTGGGATACCTATATGATTCATGTTTAGTTGCATCAAATAGGCATTTTCAACCTTATCCAATAATAAATAAATAAAATCCCTAACTATCAATGGGTTTTTTCGGTGGATATTGTTTTCTGAAAGAAAGGTAGTTTGCTACCAATTTCATTTTTAAATTCAAATTATAAATTCCAAATGAAAGGAGAAGAAATAAAACAAAGAGATACAAGGATAAAAAAAAATTCACCGCAAATTAAAATAGTGATCTAACTGAGAAGGTGAAAAAAAAACCGCGCACACACTATCACTCCATAATTTAGAGGATCACATCTCGAAAGTGTACGACTTTCGCCGTAGCGATGTAACGTTCCCAATCTCTCATGCACTCCGAAATATGTTTTACATGTTTTTTTGATATACTCTCACACCGTTGAAGATAGTCTCATTCCACGTCTTCCATATCGTCCAAGCTTTTCTTGGTGGATAAAAATGATGTTAATAAAAAAATCCTATACGGATGTGATCTGTTATGGTGAAGCCAACTGCCAATCACCCCTTGTATTTTAACAATCTGAAATGCAATGAGCCAACTTACAAAAACATGTAAAGAACGGCGGAGCTTTGGGTCGAGACCGCATGATGGCGGTTCTACCCATGGATTGCTTCGAGAGATTCAAGACCGCAGAGATCGCGTTCTCGTGCGTGGACGTCTTTGATCAGGCAAGCACGGTTGAATGCGCAAGACTTCGTCAGTGATTGCGCTTCGTACGCTGTCTTGTTCTTCTCCCGCCCCGTCCCGTGCGCATGCTTCGAACGGGTCGGTCGCGAACGCCGCACCTTTGCTGCTTGGCGAGCAACGAGCCGCGCAAGCTCCCACACCTCTTCGTGGGTGTCCACCGACGCGTCCGGGGACGTCGAATGCGGCCGCGATCATGCGCGTAGAGATGCGGAGCTCGTCCGTGACGCGCTCGGATTTCATGAGTGTGAACCTTGGTCGGCGAAGGGCGTATAAATCAAACAGATTTAAATGGATTTTTTATGTGTGTTTGGTTGTTCAAGATTTTCACATTAAAAACAGAATTTGTTTTCTTAAAGAGTGACAATCAACACGGAAACATTGAAATCACAGCATTCGAAATCGGTTGCATCAAACACAACGTATGGAAATTTCGATTTAGTTCCATTATAATCAGAGTTTACAAGCATTAAACATTAAATAGTAGAACCCTAGAAAGTAGAAACCCTACACCATAGAAACTCCAACAATCACATCTCTTTCTCTCTTTCTCTCTTCGTGGTTGCAAACATGCTTGGAAGGATCAATTGATGTCGGTGTCGTCGAAGTCGTCCTCGAAGGAGTTGAAGAAGTCGGCGTCGACGGGGTGTTTGTCTATGATGCCCTCCAGCAGGTCCAGCGTGTCTGAGTCGTCCAGATCCATCCCGACGGTTGATCCCTGCTCGTCCATATCGTACGCCGGTCCCAGCAGTGACGGCCTCATCTCTTCTTCTTCTTCTTCTTCCCTCTCTCCGTCTGCGATTCTGTGTTCGAGATGTTCTTTGAAAGAGAGTTGGAATGCAAGGGGGAACGAATCAAGACTTCAATAGTGACCAGAGGTCTGATGTGTTGCAGGTACTTATATGTGAACAACGCTTCGTCTACGAGGCTGTCGCTCGCCGTTTTCTTTTGGCGCATTTAAAGAGGGTAAAAAAAGATGGATGCCTGATATTGTGATCAACTGTGGTTAATTAATAAATATAGTATATAATAATTAATTAATTTTTTTATGTGTGTTGTATTCTAAAAAAGTTATTTTTTAATGTAGTAGGAATCTTTACTCAATTATAGTACCTGCTAGATGAACATGCTAAATGAAATATTTTTATTTTTATTTTTCTTGTAAAGAATATATCTAGTTAATTAAAGTACATATCGTTTTTTTTATTATTATTATTTATAAATGTAGATATTTTGTAATATAAAATAAATAAATAAATTTAATGGGAAAGCACCTTCTAAAAGGAAATTAACAGTTTAGGCAGCAAATGTACATTATCCCCAACTATTATGTGTGGGGGAGAGATTCACCCGCATGTCATCCCTTTCTTTTTACATAGATACATATAATAACATGAAACCACCAACCATATTGTATGAAAATAAGGTATGCATACAAATAACACATTTCATTAAAGAAAATACAGATCACCATCTACAAGATTTACAACCACCAGCAATGTGGTTTAAGATACAAGTCTTCGCTACTCTGGCCCAATGCAACCTGTTAAACACATTGATTGAAGTCCTACTGTGAAAAAGGAGAAAGGACTGGATCCACAAGCCGAGGTAGGCCGGTGCGAGCACCCAGTGCCTTGCACCCAGCAGCAGCCTGCAACAGATATGCAAGTGAGTCCAAGTTATGGCCATAATATCTGAAGTTGGTAATATATGTTCATACGATTCCCTCAAATGAGGTTGAGTCAGTTCTTATCACGCCATTGAAGTTTTTCTTTTATGAGAGGGGTGAAGGGGCGAGGGAGAAAAAGAGAGATGAGTTTAACTAGTACCACGTGGGCGGCAAAAGACAACATCTTCTCTGGTGGCATCTCTGCACATATACCTGAAATACAAACATAGAATCATGTATCATACGTCGATGAGATTATATCATATAGGCAACATATGGTGTGTGATAATAGATGATGAAAGTTGAGATGAGAATGTCAACTCATTCTGAGGCGCAACAAGTGTTTGCAGATAGCGGAACTAATTTTCTTTGTATTACAAAAGGAGTAAAAATGTGGCTGATCAGTGTAAAGGAAAGTTGGCGGCAGAGTTGGGAGGAAACATAAAGAACTGTTGTAGGGGGTTAAGTGGAAGGTGTGATGAATTCTGATATCCAAAACTGATGGAAGAAATATAAACATATTTATAATCAAGGTTTTTCTTCAGATTCAGAAATTGAAAGACCATTGTTGGTTTTGCATAGGATAAGTTGAAGGTAATTATTTTGAGGATTACTGCCCAACCAACCTTACAACGGAAACTGGCATGTTTTTTATATTTGAAAACTTAACATTGTATTTTTTGTGATGATTTAAAAGAGGAATGACAAAATGAAGCAGTGAAATATTGTCAAACTATGCCAGTTGAAAGTTTGAAAAAAGGAAGAGAGAGAATAGATCCACACACCATAAAGAGTTGCTCCAATAAATGCATCTCCAGCACCTGTGGTGTCAACAAGCTCTGAAGGGGGTACCTTTTCCGCTGTTCCCAGAAACAACCTCCCACACACGCCACCAACCCCTTCGGCAATCAATCTCATACTTGTCTGTAATCAGAGACCAGACACTGAATTTCATAGTGCAGGAAACATGGAATTCTAAAAGAAAGATTCACCATTAAAGCCAATAAGACATCCTGTTTATATATAATAGGAAGAAAATTTGGACAACAGACAAGTGAAGTAGAAATACCGATGAAAAATGCATTTTCCCTTTACATGGAGGTGAAAATCCAGCATGACTGCTTAAACTGACTTTACTACAAACCTAAGCCAATGTTGAATGTACTGAACAATCAGGGTTCCTTATGACATGTTGGTGCAGAACTGTTAACATCAACAATCAGGGATTCCTTACCTTTGACGATATACATGTTGGTGCAGAACTGTTAACATCAACCCTCTGCTTCAATGATTCGAGCAAGCTCTCTATGTTCACATCTTCCAGCTCAGATCCTTCTGTAATAGAAACGGTCCAAGCAATTAAAGGAATTCAGGAAAAACAGAACAAATGAATTGTTACGAAGCCATCTGCTGCCCATCCACCATCCATCCCTTAGGTATCTAACAATCCCCATTCTCTAATGCTAAAAACGACTCTCGAACTCACCATCTAAGCTGCTCTCAAGAATTATGTGAACTCACCATCTAAGCTTCTCTCAAGCATTATGCAGCCATTCTCCCCAAGGGTCACAACAACAAATTTGGCATTTGGCAATCTAAGGAGCATAGATACTAATGCACTTGGAATTGACTGGGCTGATGTCCATGCCTGCCATAAATCAAGTTGAACCTGTCAAGCCTTAATTTTCATCACTGAAGACATGGAAACCATTAAGGACTATAAATGACCAGCAAAAGGATACGCCAAAAACATGTTTAAAAAAATAGCTCAAAAATATTAGCAGCAAAGTTACAATTTAATATTAATTATCTCAATCCAGTAAATAATAAATAATAACAGTGTTTCTTTGAATTTTTTTTAGAGCCAACCTGGAAAAAAAAAGATAATTAAGGGCATTATGCGTAGTTGATTAGAATTAGAAACATTGCATTAATAGTGAATGCTGTGTTGGTTTTTTCAGTGCTGCAACAACAATTTATAAAGAAAAAGCATTTAGCAAAACTGACAATGTTCCAAGATCATACTATATGATTGATCACATAAATCATTAAAAAAAAAATTGAACTGCAACATGCTAGGTAATTAGAGATGCAATTATCATTATGCAATAAGGTTACAAATTACAGCTTTTTCTTGAATTGTTACCTGAGGGAACTTCTCTGAGCATACAACATAACTTGCAAAATTTAGAAGATCATCTAGCCCCTCCCTCTTTCTCTCTGCATCAATTAATATTGGTATCTTCATCTTGCTAGCCTGCATACGCAGAATTCTGTCAGGTTTTCATCTTTTACAAACTACTTGTTTATCTATTTATTATTTATTTGGGTTGGGTTTTAGAAAATCAACAATCCAATACGAATAGAAATTAGTAGCGGTATATTGTCCAAGGTGATACAGAAGTAGGTTACTTCAGGACATTTATACTATCTTGTCTGTATGAGTGAAAAGGCATCACTGGCTTGTGAAATTGTAAATTCCCTTCTCAAAGAGGTTGCAGTAAAAGCGATTACATTGCAATATACAGTCCTTCCTGCCATACGATTTTCTTCCGTTCACAAAAGATTTAACCTTCTGAGAAAGGAAATAACACCATTAAATACTAGATGATTTTTACGCATGTCATTCTTGCATAAAAACGTGAAGAAAATGTGAAAATTCTCTGCTTATTCAATGGGAAGATTCAGGCTTTATATGCTTCTCGTTGGATCCTTTAAAAACATGACATGTTTCTATTTGAGAAACAAACTGATGAAAGAATGTTGTCCTGGAAGATGAAGCTGTGCGTTTGTCAACCTTACATAGCACCCAAAAAAAAGTTACAAACCTAAATATCTAAGAACCTTACAGAAATGTTGATAATTTCGGAAAAAAAACACATGAAAGAAAATTGTCCAACAAGATAAATCTATGTGCTTGCCAACCTAAATGCCTTAAGAGTGTTACAGAAATGTTCGTAACTAAAACATAGGCCTATATATCCCCTAGGGGAACCATGCATGAGAAGAAAGCACAAATGTAACTTCTATTTTGTCAAATGCCCTTCAAGAAAAAATGTTATCAGCATGTATGAAATATAAGTGTGCAAAAACATAATTCATCTTTTTACAAGTAAAGGAGAGAAAAAATTGCAAAAATAAGATCTTTCTTGTGTTATAACTGAATGAAAACAATATTGCAACTACTTTTCCCTCTATGATCTATGCTCTGTTTTCTTCACATGATTATTGTCATTATTTCACCATTATTTGGATTCCGCAACATCCTGAACAAAACAAATTCATAGTAACCTTCCTGCACCATATCACTACTGATACCACTAAGATGTAATAAATGATTAAGCTCATTTGATCAGGGACTTGAACAGTAACATGGATCGAGCTGAAAGCAAAGGCCAACAATGATAAAAAAAAAAGGGTACTGTTGTTTATATCTCAAAGTTATTTTATGTTATGATGCCTTTTTAGTTCTACACATACCCCAACCCAAAGAGAAATTGGGCACAATGCTTACAAGATTCTTACTTCTTTTGCAACAACCAGAGCAGTCTCATGCCATCGACCATCAAAATATACAAGTCTTGCTCCATGTAGCGCAGAAAACAGGCTTGAACGGGAAAGGTCATCTGGAACCATTGGAGGGTATGCAGGAGTGTGAATGCAAGTACGGGTTTTCCTGGAAACATTCATTAAAATCCAAGTTTAGCAACACCCAACCATTAGAGAAAGCAACGAGTTTCTGTTTGTTACATATCTATGCATGGATGTTCACTTTCAGTTGTATGAAATCATACAGAATTTTAGTTGAAATTTTAAATCATCAACATAATTTATTTATTTTTAGTTGAAAAAGGTAGACACTTGCCATCATCAACATAATAGTTAAAAAGCTTCCTCATTATAACTTTGAGATTATCATAATGCTAGAACATAACATGCAACATGTGCATATATGAAAGATCCTTACGTTTGGTTGTCCACGATTATATAAGTAAATGGAGAATTTCCCTCATCCGACACCTGTAACAGATGATTAGTTGTTGTCATGAAAATGATGCTCATGATCAAATTTTCTGTTACATGCCATAAAGTGAGCATATGATAATATGAGAAATATCAACGATAATACTTACATGAAAGAAAACTTAAAATTGCATATTGAATCAACTAAATAGATCTCCCCATAAAAGATGCATACCCACCCCCGCAATAGTCGGGCCTACTGGCAATCACCTAAAACAACTAGTAGGAGAATAACTCAATGAATTTATGGTATCAGTCTTAAAAAAAAAAAGTTGAAAGGAACCCAACCCACTCCAGTACTGTTACTGATAATCTAAGACTATATATTCATTTCACAAATTCTGAATTGGGATGCCAAGTACATCTTGCACGGTAAAATTAGATAAAAACACTTCCCTGATATCATATGCTGAGAAGGAACTTTTGACACACTTGAGCGCAAGGCATATTTTTTGTGAAATCAAAAGTAACAAGTATTACAAGTAATACTCAAAACTGGAATACCAATTTTCACTCTTGATGTTTCTGTATCTCATTCAGTGTTCAATGAAAGTCCAGTGTTTCTATCGCCCAAAAGAAACCTTTTCATACAGTAGGCAGTGTAATACAATTCTGACAACATTTGCAATACGAAGACAACAGACAAAAATCTGTACACTCCTTTGACATCTTATACGAAGAAACAGTTCACTCTTTATTGCTAAAGATTGACTAATCATGGTGGCAAGCATGCAGGTTCTAACTAAAAAACCAAATTTGGCTTAATATAATATAAAAATGCCCCTATAAGCTTTATTTAGATGAATGAAAATGTGACACTGCCTCAATAACATAAAAATCAGAGCAGAAAAGCAATAGAGTACTTGCTGCAACTCTCTTAGGCACAATAAAACTATGCAAATATTTGCAAATGAAATACAGCATTAACAACTAATGGAGATTTACTATCATCATCTAACATACAAATCAGAGAATTTCATCTCATATGCCTGATAAATTCATGGGGTGTGGACAATAAAGATAAATACATGAACCATGCATCATACTTACCACTATATACGAAGTATCAACGCCATCTTCGGAAAGTTCTGCAATTATACTTTTCCCCTGGTTATCATTAGCCACCTAAAGATAATGCACAATACCCATGTAAAAAAAAATTCATAAGAACAAAATACAGAGCTACACTTAATATCATAAGGTGTAAAGAAAATGTTATGCACAATCTTTTTTGTAGTCACTTTTGCAGAACACACATATTTTTTTTTCTTTTTTTAAGTTATATACTTAGCTAATGAAGTTCTTTTTTCTTTTTTTTGATATTGGAGAGACTCCCGTGACTGACCTTACGATCGAGCTGGGAAAATGAAGTACATACTTGTACGAACTGAATGTATATATTTTTATCTTTTTCATAACACAGTATATATTGATATAGTGAAATATATACTTATGGATCAGTGGGGTTTAAAATTCCATGGAAAAGATTTGATTGAGATGAACCATTGAAGGCATGATCACTACAGATTCTCTTTTACATCAATTAAAAAGCAAGTCTAACTGAACTCATTCACCAAGACAAAAACCAACAATTGAAATCAACAGACCTTAGAAATTAGTCTAGATGTCAAACCCAGTCGAGCAGCACAGGTCAAAGCATTGCCAGCATTCCCGCCACCTTGAACCTGCACAAAAAAAATTCAAGAACTTCAACGACTGTAAACCTCAATCGATCAATCCACGACGTCGATCTTGACCGGACCATAAAATTGGTGCTCCGGATCTTATCGTCCGGTCTCGGAAAAGCCGACACCGTCGCCAGGAAATCCACCGAGACAGCTCCGCATCCAAGCTGCGAAACATGCGCCTCGCATCATCATCATCACCATCAGAGAATGATAAGGGGGAAGGAAAACAGAGGCGGCGCTAGGGATTCGCCGGGGGGGACGTACCACGACTCGGCTTTCGGGGAGAGGCGAGGGACTCTGCGGCGCTATCGCGCGATCCGACGTCGAAGACGACGACATCGCCGCCTTTGAAAGTAGGGTTAGAGAGAGGGTTCGGCGGGGAGAGGGGGGTGGGGAGGGGAGGAGGGAGAGGGGTGATGGAGTGGCATTGGGGGAGGAGAATAGCATTTATTCGTTGGGTTTCGCGTCGTTCGATGGAGTAATCTGTGGTTGTCGAGTGTCACCAAATCCGAGGAAGGGAAATGGAAGAGGACCGTGGGCTTTGTACCGATGGTTTAGCCCATTTAAGTTTGTGGGCTTTCACGATTGGTATGAATGAAAATATTATACTCGGTCATTTTTATCAATCAAAATTTATACCACATATATGTTTTCATTTATTAAAAAATAGTAAACATTATCTAATGAGTTATATATTTTCATAAAACGTGTATATCGCTCAATTTCAAATTGAATGAATCCATTTTTAGTAAGTGTAAGAAAATATTTAACGAAGTATATACATGAGTATATTTTTCACTAGGTTTCTAACGAGTTGTATTTTGAACTAAGAAAAAAACTGAGTGTAACAAAAAAATGATATGTCCAATCCCCATTACAGCCCTAATTGCAGTCCACACCAGTTTTATTTTTTTTTAAATCATACACTCCTCCATTGAAGTACATGTAATTATATGAAATGAAATATATACTAAAATACATTCGTGTATTTTTTTTGCATTGAAAAAAGATAAATTTTTTTTACAATAAACTATGATAGTGCAATATATATTACACTACCATAATGTATGACACTGCAAAATGGACTGAGTATATATGTTTAGTCTTGATTGCAATCCATATATACGTAATTCTCATCGTTTTTTTTAAAATATAATAATATTTATTAGTCCATTGAAATACATACTATTATAAAATATGAAAAATACATTGAGATATATTGGTTAATTTTTTTATTGAAAAAAATAAAAATTTTAAAATTCCATACACCGTGCATGGTGTATATTGCAATATTATAGTGTATTGATGGCTGGAAAACCATTTCTCGATTGCATATGGGGTTGTAAAATGGTATGAATATATTATTGTTCAAAATATTTTGAATTATTTTAGAAGGTATATATTTATCAAATAAAATATATTTTTATATAAAATATCAAATATATGTTTGAATGGATAAAATGCATGCATTTTTGTATTTTTTCTACTCAGATAGATACATATTTACCTAACCAAGCGGACACTCCATTAGAGCATCTCCAACATTTTCTCTATTTGCTCTCCTTATAATAGAGAAAAAAACTACTTTTTTCATTTCCTTTTTCATTTTCAAATGAGTTCTCCAACCTTCCTCTTCAAATTTTTCTTCTTTAAAACCAAATGACACAAATATCATTCAACAAAACAAATATGCTAGCCATTCTTTGTTTGTATTGTCAAAAGTGTTAGAAACTTTTGATGAAAGTTTGGGTCCCCCCCCCCCCCATTTTGTTTTCAAAATGCTTCAAATAAGTTTCAAATGTTTTAAAATATTTTGGAGGGAAAAATGTGTTCCCTCTATTTGTTTTAGTGGTTTAGGACTTCAAAACATAGTCTCATATTGATTATTTTATTTTTTCTATCCTCCTTATAAGAAAGAGAGTTAGTACTTGGGTAGGGTCCCAAGGGAGGGCAAGGATTTGTGGATTGCATTTGCATTTGCATTTGGCATTTGGTCGCAAAGGTATGCAATCTCAGCGATCTCTCTTCATTTACAAAAGTTTTATTTGTTCTTCTTTTGACGATTGTTCAAGTCAGCGACGGGTGGTTGTATCCAGGGAGCAGATCGTCGAGTATCATGTGCGATTGAGAGGGCGATTCTGTTATTAAGACATCGTTCTACGTGTCTCCATCCAGGCCATCTTTGAATCCCTTTCTGTTTTGATCTGCTGTTTGATCCACTGTTTGTTTGTTTAATCTAATTTCGAAAAAGTTTTTCCAACAAAAAATACATGGGTAAATGAGAGAAATGAAATTTTAAAAAGCATTTAATTGATGGGTCCTACCATTTCAGGAAACATTTTCTCCCAAGACCCAAAGAGCCAAATTGTTTCTCCTCGTTTTGAGGAAAGTTCCAGGGAGAGGTTGGAGTTGATTTTTTAGTGGGATGCACTCCATTTTATGGAAGGAATTGGGAGTATAGAGAGGGGTTGGAGATGCTCTTACAACGTACGGTTGCGCATGTATCCTCTGGATTGTGACAGTTGGATAATGCGGACAATCCCATTTGATTTTTTGAAAATGTATATCTAATTTAACAAAGCGTATATTAATAAGTTGTATATATTAATTTACATAAAATAAAAATAAAATAGTTCTCATGAACACAAGACTAACTAAGGCTGCATTTAGATGTGAGGTTAGAACGCTAACATTTTAAAATATTGTATTTTAAACTCAGCTAGCAAGATTTTTTGTTTAAAAAAAAAATGAAGTTAAAAATTGAAAAATGTTGTTAAACGTATTTTAAAAAGCAAACTTAATTTAAAAGTTACTTATAGTTTTTAATACAAAAAAATTGTTTTTTAAAAAACACTAAAAATGTGTTTTTGAGAAATTAATTCTATTTAAATCATTTTATTTAAAATCTTATTTTTCAAACGTGTTTTTAAATGGACTCTTTCAAAGTCGTACCTTTTGTAAATAAAACTAAATAAAAATACTTTCTTCATATTTTTATCCCAAAATTGTATGAAATTTGATTAGAATGTGATGTTGTAACCGATATATTATCCCGTACGTGTATAACAGAGTCCATGATGTTCTATTGAATGGTACCTTTTGTAAATAAAACTAAATAAAAATACTTTCTTCATATTTTTATCCCAAAATTTATGAAATTTGATTAGAATGTGATGTTGTAACCGATATATTATCCCGTACGTGTATAACAGAGTCCATGATGTTCTATTGAATGGTATCCAACTCTCATCCACTCCCTCCTTGGTTTCTAGTATGAATTATGAATAGCCAATGGACTGTATGCTGTGTAAGAGAGAATCCAAAGTTGGATCAATTCATAACATTTTGTGATGCTTTTTTTTTTCAGATCTATTTGGGACAAATTGGTCTTTTCTGGGGTCCATTGGAAGGAGGTTTTTTTTTTAGTCCGAAATTCATATGACATGTTTGTTCTGTATTTGTTTTACTTGCTTTTCATGTGCATGGTTTGTCCTTTGTTAGTGGTCACATTTTTCTGTTCTTTGGGCCACACCAATTGCACTGTAATACCATGCCATCACGTGTCATCCAATCTCCCCAACCCCACCTAGAAAACAAAGAATACAAAGTATTGTTCAGGCAGAGGCAGAGGTTTCAGAAGGGAATTTCTAGAAATATGAGGTAATATGAGGTCCTCTGAAGGGATAAATTTCAGTTGAATGGATAGTACCTTTTTTTGGAGGGCATTAATGCACCAGCCTTTTTTTAAACCTAATTTTTAGTCTCTGGTCACTTAAATTTATTGGGAGATATAGATGATAAAAGAACCTTCATACAAATGCATATACTCTCCGTTCTCAAATAAAAGAGTAAACTAAAAGTAAGACTAAAAAGCGGTTTGATTGTATCATTTTTGTGGATAAATTTTGGAATCAAATAACTAATGCAAGAGCTTTATTACACACGGTTCTTTTTCTGGTCTTAATTTCAATTACATATGCTTCATTAGTGTCATATACCTACATTAGGTATATATATTGTTATTTATTTTTTATATATTTTTTATAAATACATCCATGCAATTATTGAAGTATATATTTTATTTTTTTATAAAGACATATAACTCGTTAGATGATGTATTTGTTTTTTTTTTAAAAATCAAAGCATGTATAGATTGAAAAGAGTTGTATGTAAATTTTTTTTTTGAAGTGGAATGTAACTAGCTAAGCTCTATTTCATCAAAACAGACAATGTCCAAACTTTTAGTTACAGTATAGGGAAGAAGAAAAAAAAAAGTAAAGAGGGTGGGGGTGGATGGCCGTCATCAGCACCCACACAAAAAACCAAAACAAAATCAGGTAGGTAAGATATCTACTACGAAAAAAAACATGACTAATTTTTAACCTAACACATTTTAAACCAATTACAATGCACATGTCATCTTATCCTTTTAAGCAAAGTTTGAACAAATGAATTGTCATGTTTTTATTAATTTAAATAGAAAATTTATCATATTTTTTGTTACTTGATCACACCACCATTCCTTCACTCTCCATGAATCCGAGCCAACCTCTTGTGAATAATAGATGCAACATAAGCATCAAATCATGTGTAATGTGTCACAGGACTAATAATGAAACCAGAAGTTGACATGTTTATCAGTTTATGAAGCTCATGTAGTGGGTTGAACAATGGTTTGATTTTGCATGGCTTGTCTGAGTCTGACAATAGAAGGTGCGTCAGGTCTTCTTCCAACCAACCACGACAGGCACTTTTTATTTGTGTTTTTTTGTTTCTTTGGAAGAACTTTTTATTTTTTATTTTCAATTATTTTTTTTGGAGGGTCCATTTTTTTTGTTTTTGGTTTGGTGGAAACAGAGGGTGGTCTCTTTTAACCAACTAAAAGATAGAGCTAATTAATGGGCTCGTCCGCATGTGTCTCTTTCATGTTGGGAATCCAAAGAAATTTTTTTTTTTCACCAAGGATGTAAAGAAGATGATTATCCCAATTTCCAAGTTGAAAAATATTACTTTGTGGAAGAAAGAAAATGTAACATTTGATAAAATGAAAAATAAACTCTCAAACTGACATTGAAATACATATCAGTAGATAAAATAAGGGGCATTGAGAAAGACAACTCTAAATCAAAATCAAATTCAATTTGAATTGAATCAAGAATTTGACCTGATTCAAATTCAAAAGGATTTATTATTAGTGAAATGAAGTTTCGTAAAATATGCTATTTGAAACAACTTCCGAGACTTATTTTCAACAACTTAGACATTTTCAAATTTTTCTATGAACCTCAAAATTTCTAGTCTTCTCATAACTTTCTTGCACAAATCTCTCACCAAATTTTTTTTGAATTTGAATCAGATTAAATAACTGATTCAATTCATTTTGACTTTGAATTTGATTTTTAGAAAGCACATGAACCAAATGATACATCATATAGATGTCACAAATTTATTTAAGATGAACATGTTTGATTTTTCACATAAATTTCAATTAAAGTGTTTTTGTTTCATTAAAACAAGTTATGTCCCTTATGTGGTATTTTTTTATTGGCTAACTTTTATATTCTTTCTATTTGTTATATTTACTACTAAACAACATCTTAATTGATTGACAAAGTTATCATTTTGAGATGCCATTGATAGGATAAAAAATTAATCAGAAAAATAAAACAAAATATTTACCTTGAAAAAAAGTGGATGATTAATAGATGCTGATGGATGAGGTTGTATTTGCAGTCTAAAACTTTAAGAAGATCATGTTAAACAACATAATAATCAAATTCGTAGAGTTTCATTTAAAAAAAGGAAGAATAATTATGGAGTTTCTAATGAAACTGAAGGGATTGACAAATCTAAACTTTGAACTTATAAGAACGAACAATCGAACGACTCACTGTTTGGAAACATGTATACTGTTTTATATTTGTTCAACATTTTTGTTCCCACAATTTCAATTTTCCTACTAGCCAAGTTGTTGGGATAATGTTAAACACGAATTTTGTTTTCTAAAAAAAAGTTTGATAATTACATCAGTCACATCGAAAAAAAAATTGTACTTCGGTTGATGGTGGATAGTTTTGTTTGCAGGCAAACAGTAAATTTGAACTCCTAGTTATAGAGAATAAACTGCAATCTTCAAATATGCATATGATTTTTCTAATAGATTTATAGCTTTATAGTCATCCATTTTTCCAGACATAAAACTTTCAAAATCACAGCCGAGAATGTCCAAAATTAGCAAAATTTTGAATTTTTTTTTGTCCCATCTCACTTGAGAGTTGAAAAGATGTCTAGATTCATTTCTTCTCATTTTAGGCTCATTTTTTAGGCTCTCATAAAAATAAAAAAAATCACTGTGCATCTACTACCATCATAAATTCAATGCATATTATGTGCCCCCGTTTGGATAGAAAATTAAATTATTATGAGATTTATTGCTATTCTAGTATAAATAAATATAAATTAATTTTTTATTTTGTTGTGTTTGGAATTATTTTCGTTGAAAAACATAATAATAATTTTTTTTGTTTGAATAAAATATGAATAAAGTATGGATAAAAATTTATAAAAGGTGAAAAAACGATGACAGTTCATTTGACAATTGATTTATAAAAGGTCAGTTGATTTGATAATGTGTCCACATATCCTTTTGAGTTGAATAACTTGGAATAACTTAATTCCAAGGGTTGACTACTTGACTGAAATTCATATACCACTTTATATCAGTTAATTCTGACATATAGATTTTCATTTATTCCAGCCTTTTGAACACCCATTTTGAGGCTATTCTGGCTAATTCACATTTATTCCAGTCCTATTCTTGAATAAACGAGGTTAAAGAATCTCATTCTTTTTATCTTCAATGATTTTATTTTATCAAGTTCAAGACTAGTTTTATGTTTCATTAACAAGATGCTAATTTGTGTTGGTTGTTTTTTTTTTTTTTTTTTCCTTTCATCATCCTCAATTTAGACTCGTGATCACGTTTTTAATTTGTGTCTACCTTTAAAATGACGGAGACAAGGGTCTAACTTTAAATTTTTATTTTTTTTGTGTCGGTTGCTTTAGTTGGTCACATTGTATTATGAAATGGGTTGGATTTGATATTTATCACTCTTGGTACCTTATCATCCAAGAAAAAACACAAACATGGTGGTTCAATAAAAAAACTACTGTTATAAATAGAATTTCGAATGCAACAAACGGCACTGCTAAAAAAGGAGGGTACAGTCCCCACTGAATCCCAATTCCCAAGGATGGAGGTTGTGAAGTTGTGTTGTGTGGGACATTTCAAAAACTGCAATGACTGTCACTCCACAGAAGTCCCCCAATTGGCTAAAGTTCCATGTTAATCCTGATAACAAACCAAGACCAGAAACTCTTGTTCCATCTCGTATGATATTCCTTGTGTCACTGACCAGGTAAGTATTAGAACTTCAAATAGTTCTTCCAAGTTTTTTTTACCCTTATAAAACCCCAAATGAAGATGAAAAATATTGGACATCATTTAACTTTTGCTTATCTTCGTATGCTACAATTGCTATTATACACTCATGGTTTCGGTGAATTGTTGATGTTAATTGTTTTTTATTGATATTTTTTTTAGACTTTTTTTTATTGATATTTAGTTCACCATTTATTAAAATTGGAAAGATGGATGACATCTTTCAATAATTAATAAATAAAATATTTTTTAAATAAACGTCAAATGTTTTCTCATTTAAAAAAACACTTATTCTTTTATAAATAATTATAATAAGCATTTAAAACAAACACTCAAATAAGAAATACATGCTTATTTTAAGAGATAAGTAAAATAAGGGCTGGTTTCAAGGGGATAAGTGTTGAGATAAAATTGATAGGATTTTTATCATCTATAATTAAGATAATTTATCTTCAAAATCTTATCCATTTGTCAAACTAGTCAAAGTGTTTATTTTTTTGTTTAACCAACCGTCATAATGTTTTTACCTTACCAAGAAAATAATAATAATAAAAAATACATAGTGCTTGTTACTATGGGTGCGTTTGGTTGCGCGATTGTGCAGCGTTTGCGATTGCAGGAAGCTGTGTTTGCAATCGTGCAACCAAACAGTTTTGTAATCGTAGTTTTAAACCCAGCGATTGCAGGCAAATAGTGTCCAAAAGCTGCGATTTAAAAAAACTGAGAAAGTGAGTTTCCTGCAGAATCAGTTTTGCAATCGCTGATTCTTGCATAATCAATTTTGCAATCGCGCAACCAAACACACTAAAACGTGCCTCTACGTGCGCCCCTCGAAGTTTTTCCATCCAATTATTTGGGTTAGGGAACACAAAGATCTATTTAAAAATGGTTGGTTTGCAGACCCCTTACCCCACCACACTGGCATTCATATCAGTTTTGTACAATCTTTTTTGACTTTTTGCAAAGGAGGTCTTGGCGACGACTAAGAAGATTCGTAGAGAGGATAAAAGATGGGCAAATTTTCACACACTTCGATTAAATATATATTTTCATAAAGGTAAAAATCCATACTACGACTTGAAAACTGATTGAGATCCACATTGACCCTTAACTTTTTTTTAAATCTATATAACCCCCTAAAAACACTTAGTAAATTCAAAGAACTCCTTAAATAAATTTTTTGTTAATAGATGATGAATATTTTGTACATATTTTGTTTGGTTAATTCTAATTGAAAACACAATACACTAGAAAACTACTATAATGTATTAAAAATGCAAAAGATCCTAATAAAAATAACGAATTTACCCTCTCTGGATATATATTATAAACTTTATTCAGAGGGATAAAATCGTCATTTACAGAAGATTTTTCTCATTTTTAAAGCATTATATTTTTTTGGTATATATTGTTTACTATTAGGGTTAACCAAACATAATATTCATTATCTGTAAATGTAACTTTTATTCAGGGGGTTATTTGGATTTACTAGATGTTTTCAGGGGGTTATATGGATTTTATGAAAGTTAGGGGGTTATATGAATTTCATTCAGTTTACTGGGGGTTATATGGATTTTTCCCTTTCATAAAATGATATATGTTTTAATAAATTTTATAGATTCAATTATAGGAGGAGTGAATAATTACATGTTTTATTTAATGAGATATAAATCTTATTGGTTATATGTGAAATTACATCCGAGGTTACATAAAGGAGACTGTCTGTTACAATATCAGGCATGAAAGATCCTCTAAATTTAATTGATGATGGGCATAATATCATAATAAAGATATATTTAGTCTTATTTTAAGGTATTTCCCACAATGCAGTCTAATAGACAGTTCGCATATATTTTAATTTTTAAATAATAAACATTGTCTAAGTGTATATCACTCTATTTCAAATTGAATGGATACATTTTTAGTAAGTGTAAAAAAAATTAACAAAACATATACATCATCTAAAGAAGTATATATCTCATTAGCCGAATGACTAATGAGATATATGTGACTATATTTGGGGTTGCAAAATGGACTGTGTGTAACAACACCCTTTAACATTTCTGTTGGTGAGAGATTTGATGATCTCAAAATTATCGGTAATGTGCTTATATATTAATGTACACACATCCATGTGACATTTAATATACCTCAGTTGTGGCTCTGTGGGGCTATAAGTTTAAGCTTGTCAATTATTTGAAAAAAATCCGTATCCGATTCGAATCCATATCCAAAAAATAAAAAATATCCGATATTTGAATATTCAGAGTGCACATATTGATATCAGCATATCTGATCCAGAAAATATCTAAATCCGACATATATTAAATATATTTGTATATATATTGTTCATATTTTAATCTTGTATGATTAATCACATGTTATATATTACTAATATTTTTGCAATGTATGATATCTCAATAAGAGATAATAATTATTAAAATCCCAATTTGAATTTTCATCTCTCTAAAATATAATTTATTATCCAAATTATTTTAATGTTCAAACATGTGAATTATCTTAAAAATATTTAATGTTAGTGATTAGAATATGTATCTTATCCATGCCCGATTGACAAGCTTGCTAAAAAAACAGCTAAAAATATAATGTAACAAAACTCAATTTACCATAAATCTCATATATGAATTCAATGTAGGTTTATTCCGATACGAAAGGACACTTCCAGGTCCCCCCATCTCCTCCAGCAATTTCAATGTCTCAAGACAATCAATGCAGCGTCACTGTTTCACGTACATCGTCATCTACATTTATACACCCATCACAAAGTCACTGAAACCGGAGCCCCAACCCCATAAAACCCACACACGCGCGCGCGCGCACACACACTGTCAAAATGCCCGCGCATTTCCTCCTCCACGAGAACTCCCCAACAAAGAATTTATGTTCCTTCCCGATCCAACCCATCCTCTCCAGCCTCTTCACAACAACCCAACAAACACAACAACAAGACAACAACAAGAAGACCAAGCTCTCCCACCACTTCATCAGCAGCCCAATGGGTTGTGTTCTTGGCATGATAAGCCGCGCAACCACCACCACCACCAACAGAGAGGGAGAGATGGAGGAGAGACTCGCAGCATTGGAAGAGGAGGTGAAGAGCAAGGGCCGCGCGCAAGAGAAGAGGGAGGCGGAGATCGCGTCGAGGGAGGCGGAGTGGAGGAAGGAGAGGAGGAGGATGAAGGAGGAGATACTGAGGCTGAGGAGGAATAAAAAGGCGGAGGAGGATGCGGCGGCGGTGGTGGCGGTGGGTACAGTGGGTACGGTGGGGAACGGGTATCTGTTGGAGCGGATGAGGGAGGAGCGCGCGCTGAGGGAGGAGGCGGTGGAGAAGTGGAAACAGCTCTACCTCGCCATCAAGATTGAGCTTGATGATCTCATTTGCAGGACTCATCAAGGTATGCATACATTCATTGTCAGTTCTCAATGAAAGCCAAGTGTAGAAGAAAATTATAATACCATGCTAGACAAGGTTAACATGCCAGTAGGTGTCACATGTCAACCCCTTATTCAGAATTGAAATCTCATTCTGGTTTCTATGTCGATAAAGTAACGAAATAGGAGGAAAAAAAAACTATGTAGCTATTAAATTGGTGATAATGAGATGGCATATTCTTCGCAGATTTGATTTTTTTTTTTTCATTCTACGAAGTTCAATGATTTTTGTTTTATCATATGGTGGAGTAGTATTTACAGCTGTTTACAAAAGCATCCATCAGAATCACTATCATTTTTTAACATGGTCTTTAATGTGCCAACTAACCACCCAACCGACCATTTTGTCCAATTCAGAGAGCACCTTCTGAGCTTTTTTGGATCCTCTAATAGAAAAAACAAAAACAATTCACATAGAATCACTCACATTCTCTCCATTTGATTTTGTGGGCAAAAGGTCTCTATCAGGGAGTCAATCAAGGGGCGATTGAAGGTCTCAGACGAGAACTGAAGGTGAAAGAGGACATGGTGGAAGAGCTGAGATTGAAAGTGGTGGCCATGGAGAAGGAAAAGGTGAAGAAAGAGAGGGAGGTCGATATTCTTAGGCAGAGCCTGAGAATCCTCAGCAATGCCAAGAAGACGAGATCAGCAAAGGTCGTCTCATGATTGCAGTTTATGGAAGTGTTTTTAATGTAAATTTTCCAACTGTTGGAGAAGAAGAATAAATTTGTATGAATAGTAGACAGTAAGAAATACTAGATATATCATCACTTATTCACCTTCTTATAGTGGTTCAAATTTTCATTAAAAGCTCAGCTTTCTGATCCACTGAGAATCCAAGATCCTTGGATGTTCTCATTTGTTTTGCCTTAGTAGCTGTAACAAAAGTTTATACAGTTTTCAAAAAAAGGAAATGATAAAAGAGCACCACACTTTAGTGTGTGAAGATTTTTCAAAGGTAAATGTTGTCATTCACACATCATACTGCATCATTCATTCACATCTCATCTGATAAAGCAATGGGTTTTTTACATATATATTTTTTCAGATTTTATGATCTATCAAATCTTGTGATTGAACTGCTGCCAGGCATCAGACCTCCTGATCCTCTCTTGTAAAGGATGGTTTTACAGTTCGCCCCCTACACAATTAAAAAACAATATTCACGAATAGTCCCTGTCATATGGGACACCAACATAAATTAGTCAACTAATGCCTAAGGTCTAAGTACACTATTCCATCATACTACAAATTGAAGAAATATGGAATAAACTATTCCAAGATGGAATAGATCAAATAGACCTGTTCATGGAAGTTGGACCTCATGGTAAAACTTGTGTTTCTAACCCAAAGCAATGACACGAGCTTTTGTCAACATGGAAGAAGATTGGCATCTACAATGATTGTGAGTGATAGCTCAAGCACTAAATGCATCAGCTTCATTGGCATTGGAATTGTTCATCACCCTGTAATTAGATCTCACCTTCTGCAAACAATGAATACAGATTGTTACCAGAAAATAATTTTGATTTTTGAATGAAAATGTATGCTCCAAGAGTAACCACAATCATATTCACTAAGAATGTACTTGCCCAGAAGACAGTTCTGAAGAGTTTCTACAATGGCACTCATAATTAATAAACATAGCTGCAGTTTATTCTCTTAATCAGATTTTATCTGACAGAATATAATGTTTAAATTAAGGGGAAAATCCAAATAACCGCCAATAAACTGTCTTAAATACATATATAACCCCCTGACTTTTCCTAAAGTCTATATAATCCCCTGAAAACACCTATGTAAATCCAAATAACCCCTTGAATTAAACTTCCATTGACAGATGAGGAATTTTCTGCGAATATTCCATTTTGTTAACCTTCATTGAAAACACAATATACAAAAAAACCCCGACAATATGTTAAAAATGTGAAAACCCTCGACGATTTTATTCCTCCAGATAGATTGTAAAACCCTATCCAGAGAGTGAAATCGTCATTTATAGAGGATTTTTCACATTTTAACACATTGTCGAGAGTTTTTGATATACTATGTTTTCAACAAGGATTTTCCTGACATAATATTCGTAGAATAATCCTAATCCATCGACGAAAAATTAACTCAAAGGGTTATTTGGATTTACATGTGTTTTCAAAGGGTTATATGGACTTTAGGAAAAGTCGGGGGGTTATGTGGATTTCTGGCGGTTGACAGGGGGTTATTTAGATTTTTCCCTTAAATTAATGTCACCTGAAGTAGTTGCATGTTAGACTGGACTGATTGCACTGATGTAGAACATGATGCCAGATTAGATTGGATACAATAAGTAAGAAATGACATTCCTATTTAGTTTCATATGACGTGACATCACTGTCCTATGAGGCAAAGCATATAATAATCTTTTTAAGCCAAGAAAATTCTGATCCAGATTGAAGATAAAGCACCTCTAGAAGTGTGATGTAATAGAAGTCTTCCATATGCTGCATAAGTGCACTCCCATCTCTGATTGATAGGAAGATATTGATCTCTGTCTGCAGAATCTTATCAATAAATTCTCTCTCTCCTTTCATCTGCAGAAACAGAAATTCAAAGATCAGTAATCAATCTTGACCTTCTGAACAGCTGGTAATCCCTACATCCACAGCTGGGAAAAGAATGCCTTGCAGCTGAAATAAATACATTATAGAAGACTTCTTTTCATTGCAATATACTAGTATATGCATGTTAAAAGTATCATCCAGTAATAAAGCACATACAGATGTCAAAGTAAAACATTGTTGTTAAATATAACAAGTATCACAAAAGATTCAGAAAAATGATTTTGAATCTTAATTTGACAGGGTTTATTATCAATGAATTTTTCTGATAACTATGTTCAATTTGTTTAAGTAAAGGTATTTGATGAATTGTATCCTAAATGTGTATGACAAAGTCTGCTGCTCAAGTGCTTGGACAACTGCATGCCAAATGATACAAAATAAAAGATTGCAAATGAAAACGATAATTTGCTACAACTGTGGATCATTACATTGTCACAAGGATGCATCTGCAGCGTGTTGATTTTTTATTTTTATTTTTATTTTTGCATGTGTGTGATCTGGCTATTTAAAGATAACTGAATCTGGTTGAATCTGGTTATTTGTGGGAGTTTGATTCCGTGTTAACATCCTGACAGTCAGCATGCTTTTACATGGTAAATAAATGAGCATAAGACATACAAACTCATTGACGATGACATCCGGTGTTGCCTCACCAATGATATCACCTTGATATCCATCTTCTAATAGCTCCACTTTTGCCTGAAACATGGAAATTGATTTAAAATGCATGCAAAATTTAGGAATGACACAGATGCAATTGATAATGACATTAAGACGAAAAAAAGTCTTCTCCTAAACATGAATCAACTGTAGATTATACCTATGAAAAATAAAGCAATAAGGTTGGTGATATATAAAGATTGACCTGCTGCCTGTGCATCAATGAATCCTCCAAAATGTAATGAAATGATAACAATAGTAAAATTTGGAAGCAGGTACTTCACTTGCTTTTTCCTCAACAATTAGCACAAGAGCTGGACCAAATAAACTCATGAAACAATGATTTTCATGATGGCCAATTCCACTTAACGGTGCTTTCAAGAAAGTGATTCAAACTTAGCCAATTTTGTCATATATTTATATTAGCTTCTTCTGGATGATTTTTCTCAGATAGATGGCATCCATAGAAGTTTCCTTCAGTCAACTTATGACCTGATGCAGATATTTGTTTTACGAGAATACAGATTTCAAAAAATATATATAACCACACTCAAACTAGAATAAAAGGAAACTATAAGCACAATAATTTTATAGCAACCAAAGAATCAGATATTCCTTTTAAGAAGCACTGTAATTGGAGCTAAGAAAAATTGACCTACCAAAGAATCCTTCAAATCTCCAGCTGCAAGATATACAGGTTGAGCCACATGGCAGTAACCCATCAGGCGTGGGACCGTTGGGATAATGTCTCTGTGATTCACAATTCTCCAGCTATCTTTCACTTTCTGCAAGCCCAGTTTCAGACTAGATTAGGAGGTCCTGAAGCTATGCAGAATTCACCAGACATCAAGAGACAACCATTCAGAATATAAAACACTTATATGGGTGGAAATTAATGATAGCAGTATGTCCAGATTATATGATTTGATGACTAAAAAAGTGACATATTCTTCCAAGAATAAAATCCTCTAGAATCATGTGGGTGTACAGTTCATATCACGAAAATGGTGGGTGAGAATCCAAAATTTTCAACCTGCTGAAACTGAACTGTATATTGTTTTCTGATTATAATTGAATGTTTCGAAGGGAAAAAAAATAACACAAGCTTAAAATTAATTTCCAGAAAATTTCTGATAGACTACCTTATTACACCATGGAACTGATTTGCAGAAATGCCCGTTCAAACTCAAAATTGCAATAAAAAATTGATCCATGCATATACATAGTCAAAGTAAACTCTAAACAAAGACAGTGGAAGTTACAAATGATTCATCTTCAAGCCACCTGTTGATATATATTTGAGCAAAGATCAGAAGGCAAAAGAATTGACAACTGCACCACCAACCATCTTAATATTGAATAGGAACTCCATCAGCACAAAGTTGCCTCATATCACCAAGAAGATGATAAATATCTATCAGGCTAATCCAACCAAATAAAATAGGACAACGCTCTTACAAGAAATGCAAAATATATTCAATTACCTCATTATAAACTTCGGCAAATTTTTTATTTCCAACTCTTGGAGAACCAAAGTTATACATTGTAACATAAATAGCTCCACATCTGAAAGAAGCACAACAATGTATGGTTAACAAAATTCAAATCCAAGGAGTAAACATATTTGTTAGAATAACATTTCACTGATAAACGTAAAGTACAGACGTTTAATATGCGTTCTACTTCTTCCACTACATTCTTGCTCTATGGGAGCAAGACATATTTTGGATGCCTGAGATTCAAATGTGTAACCAATAAAGATGTTTTGCCAGTTTGCCAAATGGTATTGACCAAGGCATGACAGATTTCTCCCTTGCTCATCAGGCTTTACGGAAATTCCGCATAGGGAGATAGGGAATTAAAGTCGGGTTGAAAGCCGCAGAAAGCAGTATCAAAATGATGACAAATCATATTTCAAACATAAAGCAGACCTCCAAATAGATGGGACAAAAACCTTTTTTATGGAAACCAAAATGCATAGTTATCATAACAGACATGCATGCCAATGCATTTAGAAATACAATGATGCAACAGATAATAAATGGACTATTCTCAAGATTGTGAGAGAGAAGGATTGCTGAATACAGGAAACTTTTCAGTGCAACCCTTTAGAATCATGTTCCGATGTTCAATATTTCAATGATTCATTGAAGTATGGGAGTTAATGCAACCTCCTGAATTACCATGTTTAGATTTCTACAAAGTTACAATTGTTTTACGCCGAATTCCTCACCATCATATATGGATACTGCTTATATATTTACCAGATTAGCCTCTCACAAGACAGCGGTAATAATGTTACTAACTGATCATGCCCAACTATGCCCAGATGCCTGCTATTCACATAATTTTTTCTTATAGGGATATTTTGTTTACATTGAAGCACTAGGAAGGAACTGATCATGTCT
Source organism: Acorus calamus (assembly GCA_030737845.1). Lineage (NCBI taxonomy): Eukaryota > Viridiplantae > Streptophyta > Magnoliopsida > Acorales > Acoraceae > Acorus > Acorus calamus. The sequence continues at coordinate 1,748,792 of CM060863.1, read as the reverse complement.
CAATTAAGACGTAAAGGGAATGTCATATATTTCTTGGTCTTATGGTACTCATCGCAACAATAGAATGTCTGATTGGGGCATCTTGTAAAATAAAACCAAACATCTTGGAGAAACACATATGAGAAAGTGGCCTGCATCATATACGAGTCCTCTGGTAACTACAATAATGCATATTAAAAAAAAAACTTACATAGATGTGGTAAGTATAGTACAAACTCAAATGGGGTTGACTCTCTCGAGTTCTTGGATTTATCTAATACCTTTGTGGGTGATTCTGTGCATCCGGGTTTCCAACTAACATTGGGTTTTCCTTATTACCCAAAAAAAAGGTATTTTATTTCATTGTGCATAGGATGACCTCACACAAGGATTAAACAAATGTGATGACCAAACTATCAACCAGATGTCAACCGATCCCAAGGATTATGTCAACAAACTCAACAATATATGATGTTTTTTTCCTGACAAAAAAAGAGATTAGATTTGATGTGACAATGATACTCTAAGTAATGGTAATGACCTTTTAAAGCAATATCGAGTTGTATGCCTGATTTCTGCGCTCATTATATTTTTTTCTGTGAATGATAGGCCACCACTCTCTAATGTGGAATACATTGTGTGTTCTAGTCTGTGCAAACCACATAGGTATGCATGCTTGCAAAGGAGTAGAACAGACTGGTTGCTTTAACAATAGATTGCAAGCACTTTGATGCATCAATGCAATCAGTAATTAAAAAAAATAATTTGTATGTTGTTCGAGGAACAGAGCAGTAAATTCTTGTCGAGGTAAAAGAACAAAGATAAAACCCTTCTATGGGTACTGCAATGATTTTTGATGTGGTGTAGACAATGCCTAGTCAGTATTTTCTGTACTCTTATGATTTCATAAATAAAGTGATTATTGCCAAGTAAGAATACATATGAGCAAAATAGTCATCAGGAATAATATTAATAATCAATTATGGACTGTAAATTATGCAATTAGCACAAGGAAAAGGTAAGGGTTAGACTCACTTTGCCATTTGACTGGATGAAAGTTCAAGGGCAAGAAGGGTAGCCAGTGCCCCACCTAAACTGTGGCCAGTCACATAAACATGCCACTTCGGCCCAGTTTCTAGGTTATCCTCACTGCCAAAGAAAAATTTAGAATCACACTTTCCAGTTAAAGAGGGGAAGAAAAAAAAAATGGAATTCACAACCACGTAGCCTCAGCATGATAAATTTTCTACTCTCTGCATTTTACTTGATATCATTACATGCATAAAGATGATGATGATAAAACTAAATCCCAATTTTACATAATCGAAATATCATAGTTCAGAAAAATCTCATAATCTGGTGTATTGGGAATTCGAACATCACCTTTCGATTGGTATCGTGATGTCATAATTTAAATAATTCAGAAAGCAAAGAAAAAATAAATCACCTCGGCTCTCTAAGTCAAATGTTGCATTCATAATCAAGTTTTTTCTTTCAATTTGAATAAATCCATTTTCAGAAGTAAAAAGCTACAAGAGAAAATATTCTGAAAATAATGACTTTGGGGGGGGGGGGGGGGGGGGGGTTCACTCATGATGCATTTGATTGGTTGTAAGTGGACCTCAGAAATGAGATTTCCACGCCACATGCGTTCACATGGACTAGTTGATCAACACATTGACTATAACTGTCATTCCCGAGATTTACTCTTGAGTTTTCATTAAAACCACTTAACCTCAAGCTAGGTTAAATCTGCCAATTTTTTTATTGTTTAGAAAGTGTGACCCTCATCAACTTCCTTGTAAATCTACTTTCATGGATTTTAGACACCCTCTAATTTTGTGCTACCTCATCCAAATGTACACTCAGTGTTAAGCTTTGAGCATGGCATGAATTTTTCAAGGAAGTATGGCTTACCAAAAACCTATTGAGGTCTTAACAAGAGTCATTATCCTGATTCTGACTGAATCATAGGCACCCAAAAAACCGCTGTGAACCTGAGAAAAGTATCAATTTTAAACTAATCAGGAAGACAATTTGCTCTTAAGCAACATAACCCGTCCAAAAAGAAAAACAAAACCTGATATAAGAAGCCCCTAATTTTTAAAACGTACTTGAACTTCTTGTTTGAAATCACCACCCAGCCTCTCAGGATTTAGCCTGTAATTGAAAGATTCCATCTGTTAGTGATTTCAAAAGTAAGACCTCATTCTCTTTAGGCTATATAATTAAGATGCACACAAATATGAAAACAATGAAACGGCAATGATTATGATTCAGATCTGATTATCTGAAGGACGAATGTCCATTCAAGCATATCTGATTGAGTGCACCGAAAATCAATATTATGGTTTTTAGCCGCAACTTAATTGGCAGATGAAAAGAGAAAGCATTTGGAAGGTCAGTGCTAGATTACCCAGCTGGAACTAGCATTAGATCAGTTCGCAAATCCTTCCAACTTGTCTGACAAGAAAATCAAAAGTTATATCACATAATTTGCAAGTAATCCAGCAAATTGTACAAATCACAAGAACTCATACAATCTGGCAAGCTGTAAACAGAGAAAACTTGATATTAACATAAGAATAACATAATACTTGCTCAGTTCCCCTGAAGGCAACAACTAATCTTCTTTGTACAGAATCACGCCAAATAGCTACCTGCACTACATTAGATGTAATTAATGTGTGAAAATAATGCACCCAAAAAACGTCATCAGGAATCATGTATTCCTGATATCATTTTGTGATCAAGTTGTCATGAACAACTCTCACCTGTGTATCAGTAGAGACATTATCAATAAAACATATTTTAGTGAACTCAGATTTAATGAAACTTGGACGACCTAGTGAAGTGGCAAGCATGGCCCATGCTTCCATAGCACTTTCAGCAGTTAAGAACAATGATCTCATCTCATCTGTATTCTTATTATCAACTGCCATTGCTTCTGGAGAACCACCTTCTTCCTCACTGGAATAATATCCAATTCCATCATCCACTTCCATGTCAGACGCAACATTCTTATCCTCATTCATTATCAAAGTGCGTGCATCCTTTGTAGTTTTAGACAATGTAGCAGCTAAAACCATCAATGCCCCTAAAATAGCTTCAGTCTGATTTAAAACATTCCTTGATGTCATTTTAATATCTGAGATGGATGACTCAATCCCATTTGTGCGAGGTGGTGTTCCATTGATGGTAGCTTCATCATTAGTGTTTCTTGGAGTCACAAGACCAGATTCAATATATTCCGATTCTGCAGATCTTTGTGACTGCAAAGCTAAATTATTTAACAAGTCAAACCCATCCCACCTTGTTACTTCAGGAAGAGAGAAACCAAGCTTTTTATAAATAGTTTGATTGATATTATCAGCAAAGTTCTTCCAGAAGTAATCCTCTGATTTATCTGGATTTTCTCCATTATCGGCAGAGAAACTGTTATTCTCTGTGAAAAATTCCTGTGACTCGTACTCATTCTTAGAATTCAAATTCCTTTCAGAGCTTTCTAAGCTCCTATCCTGCTGTGAAAGATCTGAATCTTGGACTGTGTTCAGTGACATGTCAGCACCACCCATATCAAATCTATCATCATTGGACGACCCACCCATTTGAACTTGAGGAAAGCTGAATGATCTTAACTGCCCAAATGCAGCCTGCACAAATTCTCGAGCTTGTATACCATCAGAGCCGATGACAGCATTTAAAGCAGACCCCAAACTGCTCCTCATCAGAAATTCAGATATAAATGGTATCTTCCACCATTCTTTCTCTTTGGCAATCTCATCAAAGCTTTTATATCTGACCTGATAAAATACACCCATCAATTTAAATCAGAAAACCAAACAATTAAGAAGAAATTTATTTTAGAAGTGTCTATTTTTAGATAGCAAAGCTACCAAAGATTTTAAGAAAATGAAGCTTAACATGAAAAGAACCATAATTATTTAAAACACTCCAAAAAATTACTATTTAAGGTCACATCTACTTCGGCTTGGCTAGTAATTTATGTTAAAAAAAAGTTTTTCTTTTCCTAATGTAATCAGCAACTGTTCCACCAGAACAGCCACAATGCAGAACAACTTTGGTTCAATAAATATGTTGACAATTAGGTACAAAAAATGAATCTGAGGTTGCTTGAACAAAATAGACGATGCTAGCAGCAGAATATAATGTCATATTTAATAAGCTAGCAGGAATTCCATTTTTTTCCCCTTCTCTCAACGGATAAGCTTCTGAAGATTAATTTGTGTGGTTCTACTCAGTAAAGTTGTCACTATCTAAATCACTCCACAATTAAAAAAACACAAGCACGAGATGTGATGCAAGGGTCCTTTGTCAGCCCCAAGCAAACTGCCTAATTCCAATAAGCAAAGGCCTTCAATGAAAAACCACTGCCAGATGGCCCAGCTCATGGAACATACAGGTCAGGCTCGACGCTTCCAACATCCAGTTAAGTGTGTCCACTCATGCAATTAGCTTTCCCGGATGATCTAGGTCATGATCAAAATGCTGACACAAAACTCTTATATACTAATAAATTCTTATGCCAATGAACTTGGGTGAATTACTTCAGGCTTGACATTTACCAGAAAAGACTTGACATTTTCATGATGAATAAATGAAGATTTGTGGCAGTTATCCTACAGGCTCCAGGTTAATGATACTTAGTTCCTAGACAGGAATGGGACATATCTGATATGTTCTCCCGTTAAACCATGATTATTGTGATCTAATCAGACCCAATAGAAATGATAAGAGTAAATTTACCTCTAGGTATATCTTTCCACCACCTCCTATGCCCTCCAATTCCACCAAAACGTCATGCATTTTTCCTGGCAGAACACATTTCATCACTCGGATCACTTAAGGACCAAGTGTTTCTGCCATTATACCCAAGTGTAGTGCGTTCCACAAAGTCACGTATATAGAGTCATATTGAAGTCATGGAAAAAAATAACCAGAGATGCCGACAAAAGGATTACGTGTGAGAAATTTCCAAAAGTTATACTAGATATCTTCTACAATTATCATGTATTATATCTATTTGCAATATATTTTACCACCAACCTAATGCAAAAAAAAAGCACCAAAGAAAAGGCATGATGCTCACCATCACATAGGGATTCCAAGCTAATTCCCACATTGCCCATGCGCTTGTGAGGAGTCACAAGGTTTGCATCCCATACTGCAATCTGACAATAATAACACCACATCAGCAGACAAAAAAAAGGTTCAACTAAACCACATCTTTAGCAGCCCCAACCAAATCACATTTTTAACAGTCTACTGAAGATAAAATGGACAGCGTTCTTCATCCACCAAAAGCCCTAATTTCTTATGACATCATACTAAAATTGAAGAATGCAAGTTTTTGGTTGTCCTAGCTACATCATGAAACAATTAATTGTAATATAATGGAGCCACCCACCTTCACTATAAAACAGGAATACAAGTTAACTTATTAAACAAAAACAGAAAAGATCAAAGTGAAAATGGAACAGTCGCTTCTCTCTGAGTAAATTTTAATATGAACATATAAGTTCAGAGCATATAGTTGGTGATGTGAAAAAAGAAAATAAAAAATAAAGCATGCTAAAAGCCTTCATCAAACAACGTAATCACATAAACAAAAAATACTGGAAGATATCTTCATTTTTTTTTTCAAAAATACGGTAGGTTGCCTACTCAATTATAATGATATCTTCACTTTAAGCATAACTATAGATTTGATAGAAAGTTAAGGAATAGTAGGTATATCGAAAGATCATAATTGTGTTATTTCATTTTCATCACAATATGCAATCATTATGCAACAGGAACTCTTGTGGCCAAATGACCTAAATCCGGATTTGCCCAACAATGGTTAGTTGACTGCCATGTGGCATGTACCACACTTGTGAAGGACGTGCAGTGGGACCCAAAATTAAAAGTGGCGGGATCTCTAGTTCATATAATTGCTGGTATTTGATGTTACTCTTTACTACACCTTTCTATTAGTAAATCTAAATTTTCTGACAAATATTTGAGGAAGCAAATCAAACGAGAATCAATTTCCTAGCAATCATAAGAATATACTGCATGACATAAGCACACTGTGAAATGTCCCTGTTAAATAGAAGACAATAACCAAAAGAAAGTGTTGTCTATTTGTAAGAGTATATTCCCCATAGAATGCCTGGCTTTACTGGTTATCCACTATCAGAAATTTAAAGAATGAAGCATCTATAATGATTGAAACAAACCACAATGCTAAGAACAAAAATCTAGCATTAGATAGAAAACCCATTCTATTCAATGGAGACAATTCTGCCTAAAAGGCTAGGATTTTAGTTTCACTAAGGTAAAAAATCCAGAAGCATAAACCCATAAATGGTCATTAACAAAGGAATATAAAGTCAATCAATTTATACTCAGAAAAGATTATTTTCATTTAAGGGAAACAATTGAATTGGGATAAAAAGAAGTATTAGATTTATGGATTAAAATTATATTACTAATAGATTGACAAAAAGAACACCATGTGTATCAAAGAGCTAATAGCAGGAAAATAAATATTAATTATCAACTATCATCTGCAAGTGCTTTGAGAGTAGAAAATACATCTCAACTAAAAGTCAGAGAACCAGGATAAAGTGCTCCAAAAAAAATTCAATGCCGCTTTGGAAATTAAAAAAAATACATTGGAAATAAAAACCAGACAAACAGGAAAGCATAATTTCACAAACACATTCAAATTTCTCACGAGATCCATTAAGCTAGTCTTTTCAAGAACCCAGAAATAAGTTCATTGCAATCATATCATCCTAAGATGATATCATAGAAGGTGAGTTCAAATATAAGAGGTGACAAGGAACAAAAAAATTCAGTAGTTAAAATTAGCTGGGGATGGATTCAAACCTGGAGGAAGTTTGTTGAAGTTATCTTAATATTCAAAATGAAATCCTCATTCCATATTGGTTCTTTTGTCCTGCATGATCAGATTGATAACCAACCAGGTGAATATAGTGGTTCTGATTCACACAAAAAGGGAAAGCTGACATATTTTCTTATTATAGGATGTTCTAGTAGATGCTGAAAGAAGCATTAGTATGCCTTTTTTAATTTGTTTGGGTGAGTCTCACTTATCACACTCCATATGATATGTGCACACATAAGCCTTTTGATCGTTTTCCATAAGCACTAATTAACTCATTATTCCAACATCAAATCAGAAATTCACATCTTTCATCTTTTCTTCACATCATTAAAATCATAATTTCCAAAAAGAAAAAGCTTCTGATAGAACTGTTGAATAATTTATGCAATGGGACAAAAATTTCTCCTCAACAGCAACATAGCCCATTTAAATGGTGATTAAGATCCGTGTAACCAACATTAAATTAAATGGAGGATGGTTTAGGCTTGTTGTGCCAATGCATTATCGTTGTTGTATGGTGGTTTCCTCTTTGCAGCTAGCATCATATCTTCCCCAGTTATCCTCCCTCCACCTATCAACAACTCCACACCAGGAGTTCTCAACATAAATTCAAGGTATTGTGCTCTTTATATTTTATTTCTTTTGATTTCCTGCTTTTGTATTGTCCTTTGGCCACTTCTTTAATTATTATAATTGAAGGGCACTGGCCTACCGTCTCATAAAATAAAATAAAAATTCAAGGTAATTTTTTTATTATTATCCCAAACAGAATCAAGAGAGGATTGTTCGACAGGAGACCATAGGAACTAGCTCTTTTTATTCCTTTTTTTAAAAAAAATTGCCCCAATGTTTTTTTCTTTGAAGATAATGCTGAAACTTGAACCCAAAACCTCTTGGTTGCAAATTCTCTTGTCAACCACTAAGCTATGGGTCCAAGCCTCTCTCGTCCTAATGTTTAGTGGATCTTTTTGGAATGACTGAGATTAGCTTCAAAGAAAGCTGATCCCACCCAATAATACAATGTTAGATGTGTATGTTTTCTCAACGTAACATATTTCACAACAATTTAGGGTTGGATCTCGGATCCTATAACATCATATATACATCTTGTTAGTTGCATTTCAAATTTGTTAATCTGACTGCATTAATTGGACATTTTCCCTGTATGGTACATACCTCATAATTTATTTCAACTCAAAAAATATTCAAACACACTATCAAAGCATAAGGGCTACTTTATTTGTACATTCTAGAATGTTTCACAGAAACTCATGCTCAAAACAAAACTAGAATTTTTTTCAGATAGAGAATTTAAAATTCACCAAATTACTGATTTGTTCCTTCTGTAAAATTTAGTTAGGAGACTTTGTTCAGTACATTTAAGGTAGAAATCCAAAAGTTCAGTGAGTACCTCAACAATTTTATTCTTAGCAATTTAATTTAAGCTCTCAAGTGTATCTTAGAGATCATCTTCTTTTACTTGTATAAAATTCAAAAAACAGAAACATAACAGGTAATCCGTTTTTTTTTTAACAAAAAAAGTTTCTAAAGGGTGCAAACAATGACTTCCCAGGAAGACATCTAAACATTTTAGCGAGACAAAGATTAATTTTTGCATAACATGCAAAAAAGACAGTCTTCATTTTACTTTCCAGTTCTTGAAAGTGACAAGTTAAGATAATAAACACAAGTTGGAACCCAGTAAAAAAATAATCACAAACTTACGCCCATTTGACATTGCTTTTGGCAACCTGACCATTCAAGTGCATGACCACATATGGATCGCTTGTTCCCTGAAAATATTCAACAAATTGCAGAAAATCCTGTATATATTATACAAAACTAAAAATTAAGTAAAATGGTTATAGATATGCATTATGCTTTTCATGATGCAAAATTTTGATCTTCAGTAGATAAAAATTCAACCAACACATATTAGACCAGATAAGCAAAGGTCAATCATTGGTATTTAAGGAACAGCACTTTGAGAAACACAATGGTTGTAAGAGCAGCAGTTCAACAGAGGTGTGGGCTTTTAGCAGATACTATAAAAATCCAGCGGTTCCTTTGAGCAAAATAAAATTCCTGATTGCAGTCACCTTTAGTGAATTTGAGATCAGTCAAATGACTCATATCCCACATGTTATTGTCGCTTAAATTTCAATACCAAAACAATGTCTATACAGGAAAAAAGAAGGCATAATGTTTACAAATGAATCAAGTAACCTTTTTAATGGTAACCAAATAAATGACTTCAAATTTTAGGAGTAGAATTTTACATGTTTGAAGAAAAGAATTACTTCATGGATGAACACATGACTTGAGCAAAAATAAACTTTTACAGCATTGATGTAATAATGACACAACAATTTCCAAACAACTAATCAAGTTTTCACCATGTTGAGATAAGGATGAGCCAAATACCTCAAATGTATATTTGGCAATTCCTATTATTTAAAGAATATGCATAAGCTGCATAAACATATTATCCCCTGTTTGGAGACAGCACCACCGACTTCTCAACTATGCCCTGTTTTATGTAAAAAATTGAGATGCAATTCATCTCACATGTGTAGTTTGTTTAACAATAATGATTGATCTATAC